>CM050170.1:61539255-61675131 GCA_027410445.1 Discoglossus pictus
TCACACACACTATAAGTCTACATGATGACTTAAGAGATCACTGACATGTCAGCTCAATGGAATTAACAAAGGATAGGTGGATGCATCATTTAATCCATGAAGCTGACAAATCACTGTCATTCCTGGGCACCCCAAGAGTAATCAAGCAATAAAGAGTCCATGTACTGGTGTGTCCACTGCAGCCAATGCAGTTACAGAACGCAGCCGGAATCAAGATAGTGTTAGGAGTCAGGAATTGAAATTAGGAGAATCATCCATGTTCAAGACTAGATGTCAGATAGTTAGGAATGAACACATATCAATGTATTAATCAGCATACTAATGACATTTAACTTTCTTTTCTATCTCTTTTAGCGTCCAAGAGGAGGTCTGTGTCCTTTGGTGAGCCAGAGGCGGGGTTGTTGGCCCCCACACAGCAGGAGACAGCTCAGGAGAAGTAGGAAAGAGGATCATCAGAGAGTCCTGGCTCTGAGGAGGGGGAGGTCATCATGGTGGTGGATTCCCAACCTGGACAGACTCATGTACACCTCCAATTTTACCCGACCACTCCTCTCCTCAAAAGTATTTCTATTTTACCGGGACCCTCCCACTCACAAGCCTTCAGGACAGCACCTCTTTCCCCACACACTGGTGAGCTGTCTTGGCCACCACTGCCACCGAGTATACCACCCTCTCCACTCCTGGCTCCAGACGTGCCCCGAACCCTCCTCATTCAACTCCTGGCACCTCCTCAGCCGGCCCTGCAACCAGGACCTCTGTCCCTACCACCACCAATGAGCTAGGATGCGCAAGAGGAGATGCTGGCCCTCATGAGGGAGCAGATGAACTATATGAGGAATATTGAGGCCACCATCTCTGCAATGAGGTGCAGCCTGGAAAGGCACTTTAGGAAGGAGAGGAGGCATCATATGATGCAGAAGACATACATGTCAGCACCCCCCCTTGTTTACCACAGAGGCATCCCCCAGGCACCTACAGCCTGGCCCCTTCTCTCCTTTCACCATGCCTCAGCCCCCACCAACCGTTGTGCTGCTGGCTCCACCTGCCTTCCCACCACAACCACCTACAGCGGGGAGATGGCAGCAGGCCGCGGACGATGTCGGCCCTGTGCCCAGGTGAAGGAGGATATATTTTGCCTTCTCAACAGCACTCCTCTGTGACAATCTATTGATCACAATGTTAACCTAGTCTAGCCTGGCTACAGAGTCTTCGATCTTGGCCTATATGATGGTGATATTTTGTATGCAGATGCTACCTCCCATCACGTGGTCCATGATCCTCTTCTCTGCGCACACGTAGGGTTCTGTTTAACATGTCACCAATTGATGATCACTGAGGCATGCTGTTGAGAAGAAATGCTGCAGTCCCTATGTTTTTTCAGGCCTTGTGTTTTAGGTTTTTGTCTTTGTTTTTCTTTTCATTTGTTTTGTTTTAGGTACGACTAAAACAAGGTCGATGAAGGCATCTCCTGCATCTGCAAGCATTGTGGAGGAAATGTATGAGGTATGAGTTTTTCCAAGGGGTTCTCAGGTAGACATTCCTTTAATGACAGCCCCTCCCCCTTAACATGTAGCTCCCACAATTTTAAAGCTATCATATAGCCAGATATCGAAGACATGATTGTTGTTAGCTTAATGTAGACTTATACCGCTATGGCGGTGGACTTGCAAAGTCTCACAATGGCATGTTGATGACAGCCAGCATTATTAGATGCACGAGTGAAGCATGTGATCCTGACCTCAATATCGGTCTGAAAACAGATCCTTGGGTCGGATGTAATAAAATTGAATCTGGCTGCAGACCTTTGTGTCCTCTCCGTATTAATGGATATTTTCCCATATTTCTGATTATCCAGAGACCCTGCTAATAGTAATACTTGCAGATGCGAATCAGTTGAGTTGGTATATTGGTACATAGTTTATTTTTTCATCCTCCTCCGACAATTTTTAGTTGACCACATTTTAATTTTTTTCTCTTTTTTTGTCACCACACTGTATGTGTGAAACTGGATTGGATTACACAGTCCAGAGGTTTAATCATCTGTTTCATTGAGCCAATCTAGACAAGTTGTAAGTGCTATGCACATTAATGGTTTCTTCCATTAAATGGAGTGATTTCTGATGATCCTTTTTTACATCTGATTCTGGTTGCAGCGGTGTACTGATCGCATGTGACCCTGGTAGGTGCTATGCATCATGCTTATTCTAGACTATCACATTAGCCCTTGTAGGTATCCCCTTTTCCCCAAAAGTCTCTTGCTCTCTTGTGACCCACCCGCACCACACTCATGATATTAATGCACAGTCTTATCCATTTCTGATGTGTATGGAATAAAGCTTTGTTATACTGTTCTCACCGTGTCTGTGTGTGCTCAGTGGTTGGGGTTATGGGACATTCACATGCATCACATTAGTGTCACATTCCTATAGATGTAAACTAATGAATAGTGGTTAACATGCAATAGATCCATAGATTACAAAACGTTATACAAATATATTATTTTATATTCTTTATTTTTTCCCACTGAATTTTTGTAGACAATAATAATAATTATGAGTCAGTCCAGTGGCAACTGTACATCCTGTCACATGTATGAACTACTGGAACAGATGATCCAGGATCCATACCCGTGTGGCAGGTGTGAGCATGTTGCCTCTCTGGAAGCTCAAATTGGAGAACTGGAGAGGAGAATTGCAGCATTTAGTGATATTGCTCCACAGGAAAGGGAGTTGGTGCACAGTTTAGCTGGGCCTAGCATGGAGGGTGGAGCTGGGGCTAGTTAGGATGTCCAGTAGCTGGGTTACAGTTAGAAGGGGAATCAGGGTGAATAGGAGCAGGAGGCAGGCCAGTTCTGAGTTGGCAAACACCAACAGATTTGCCAGATTGAGTGAAACTGTTGGGGATGTCCCTTCAGAAATGGCAATGCCAGATAGAGCTGTTCCCTCTAACAGCTGGGAGAACAGTTCTACTGGAGGAGTGGGAGAGCAGAATACGCAGAGCAACAGACAGTTTTTGGTTGTAGGGGACTCTAATATTAGGAAGGTAGACAGGGTGATGTGTCACCCAGATCCAAGCAATCAAACAGATTGTTGTCTCCAGGGTGTTCGGGTTCGTCACATTGTGGATCGGGTAGACAAATTAATGGGAGGGTCTGGAAATGAACCTGTGGTCTTGGTACATATTGGTACCAACGACAAAGTTAGTGGAAGATGGAGTGTTCTAAAGAATTATTTTAGAGAGACCTAGGTAATAATCTGAAGGCAAGGACCTCCAAGGTAGTCTTTTCTGAGATACTATCAGTGCCACGTGCTAGCCCAGGGAGGCAGAAGGAGTGTAGGGAGGTTAGGGTTATTAGAGCACTGGGTTGACTTCTCACTTTGGTACAATCTCTACAGCAGGGAGCTTTTGTGCTAGGAGGTGGTAAAAAAGCTGAAGGAGTTTTTAAACTAGTAGGTGGGGGGGGACTAGATATAAGTAATGGGGTAGAAAGTGTAGAGGGTATAAGGGATGAATTAACAACTTATATTGGAGAAGATGTGGGGAGGGGAAGTATAGTCAATAGTGAGGTAGTACTAAGCAACTCAAGTACAGCAGGCACTTCAGAACTACAAACTCATAACATAAGATGTATGCTTGCTAATGCCAGAAGCTTGCCAGGAAAAATGGTAGAATTAGAATTATTAGCAATTAATTAAAAATGGGCTGAAATAGGCATTACCGAAACGTGGTGGGATAATTCTCATGACTGGACTGTTAATCTGGATGGGTATAACCTATTTAGGAAAGATAGGGGCAATAGTAAAAGAGGAGGAGGGAATTGTCTCTATGTTAAGCCTGAATTTAAGCCTATAGTCAGAGAAAATTTGTATGGTGGAACTAGCGGTAATGTTGAATGTTTGTGGGTAGAGTTAAATAGCGGAGCAGCCAATTCCAAAAGAATATTAGTAATAATATGCTATAAACCCCCAAATATAGCTGATAGTGAGGAAATACAATTATTGTTACAGATTGGAAATGCAGCTAACCATGGGCAAGTTCTAATAATGGGAGATTTTAATTACCCTGAAATAAACTGGATAAATGAGACCAGCAGTTCAGCTAAGGGGAGCAGGTCATCACAAATAATATTGATATGGTATCAAATGTTGAAATAGGGCAACCTTTGGGAAACAGTGATCACAACACAGTCTCATTTGAGATTGAATTAAAAAAACTAAATTTTAAGGGGCCAACAAAATCTCTTAATTTTAAAAGGGCAGCAATACAAAGTATAAACTGGGACAGAGAACTGACGGGTAAAAATACTGATCATAAATTGACAACATTTAAATCCTTACTAAATATACATACTTATCACCATATACCAAGTGGGAATAAAATTAAAAGGAGTAAATCACATCCAATGTGGCTTAACAGTGACTTTAAGAGTAAAAAACAAGCATTTCAATTATACAAACAAGAGGGGGCAGAGACTGCTTTATGGGAGTACAAGGAAATCAACAAGGCTTGCAAAAGGGCTATTAGACTGGCTAAAATATAAAATGAAAAATGTATTGCAAAACTGAGTAAGACTAACCCTAAAATATGTTTTAAGTATATTAATGGGAAGAAGGCGAGGAAGGAAGCTATAGGAACATTACAATGTGACATTGGTCACTGCAACAAAATGGGTATAGACTACCTTTGCTGAATAATTGGTTAACACAGGAAGTAATCCAAAAGAGGTTGTAAAAAATAAATGTCGGTCCTGATGGAATACATCCATGGGTACTGAGGGAACTGGGTTTTGAAATAGCCAAACCATTATATCTAATTTTTCTAAATTCACTCAACACAGGGTCTCTACCAGATGACTGGAGAAATGCAGATGTGATACCTATATTTAAAAAGGGAGCAAGAGCAAATCCGGGGAGTTATAGAACAGTGAGCCTCACTTCTAGTAGTGGAAAAACTTTTAGAAGGGTTAATAAGGGATCATATAAAATAATATGTCTATTTGAACAGGATTGTAAGTAGGAGTCAACATGGATTTATGAGGGAGATGTAATGTCAAACAAACCTAATTAGTTTCTATGAGGAGGTTAGTAGGAACCTGGATCAAGGCAACTCAGTGGATGTAGTCTTTTTGGATTTTGCAAAGGCTTTTGATACAGTGCCACATGGGAGACTATTGTGCAAACTAAGAGAAACAAGAATTGCAGTAAATATCTGCTCATGGATTGAGAGCTGGCTAAAAGACAGGAAGCAAAGGGTTGTTGTAAATGGAACATACTCAGATTGGACTAATGTGGTAAGTAGGGTTCATCAGGGTTCAGTATTAGGTCCTCTCCTTTTTAACATATTTATTAATGACTTACAGGTAGGACTGGAAAGTAGTGTCTCCATTTTCCCTGATTACATGACTGTTGTGCAAGGTAATTAAATCAGATAGTGATGTGCTTTCCCTCCAAATGGATTTACATAAAATTGAGGAACGGGCATCTAAATGGCAGATGAGATTTAATATGAATAAATGTAAAGTTATGCAACTGGGAAGGTGTAACGGCTACCCCGGTAGTGAGAGGGTACCAGCCGTTGGAGACGTCCTTTTCTTAAGCAAGGTGCTGTGCAGTAATGAAATGCTTATTCCCCTCCACGATATCCCATTGTATAATCCAGGAGTGCTGTAAAATGTGGCAGAGTAACGGTACCATAAATCCCCCCAAAGAACGAGACGATGCTACGTTTTGAAGGGTCAAGTAGAACTCTCTTTTAGTTGAAACAAAAAAAACATTTTTAAACATTTCACATACACAGTAGGGGCAGTGACTCCCTTTGGTCAACCCCTACCCCCATTGTTCATGGTGCCCTCTTGTCTGCTAAAACTCTTTTTGTTCTGCTATCTCTTGTGTGTTTTAGCAGATACTATCAAGAGGTAGATGGCAACTTCTGACCAAGTGTATGAGTTGTATGCAATAGTCACATGAACACCAGCCATTCGGTTCTGTTTAACCCCTCCAGCAGTATAGTTGGTTCGGTTCAGGCAAAAAATACAGGCATCATCATAGTTCTGTTACACTGCTCCCCTTTTGTGGAACACTCCGGCAGACCCGGATTGATCTTTTTTGGGTCAACTTGGGGCTGTCCGGTCTGCTGTTAAGGTAAAAGTTCCGTTTGCCTGGACAGTCCATCTGCATTCCCATTGAACCGTCCAGGGCGATACTGGATGGAGAAGTTGTACGGTTGTAGTGCCAGGCTCCATCTTAGTAATCGTCCATTGTCCCCAGCCACTCGGTTCAGCCATACTAGGTGGTTATGGTCCGTGATCAACGTGAATTCCTGCCCGTAGAGGTATGGGGTGAGCTTCTTTAGGGCCCAGACCAGGGCTAGGCATTCCTTTTCCACTGCTGCGTAGTTCACTTCCCTGGGTAATAGTTTTCTACTCAGGTATGCGACAGGGTGTTCCCCTCCATCTTCCCCGACCTGACTCAGCACTGCCCCCAGTCCGTACATGGACGCATCGGTATGGACAACAAATCTTTTGTTAGGGACGGGGGCAGACAAAACTGGTGCGTTGATCAGAGCTTGTTTCAGGGTTTGGAACGCTGTTTCGCAGGCGGGAGACCACAGGACTATCCTAGGTAAATTTTTCTTTGTCAAATCTGTCAGGGGTTTAGCGATGGTGCTGTAGTCAGGGACAAATTTCCTGTAATACCCCGCAGTCCCTAAGAATGCCAGTACTTGGGTCTTGGTGTGGGGTGTGGGCCAATTGGCTACAGCTTCCACTTTAGCAGGTTCTGGTCGCTGTTTCCCACACCCTACCCTGTGCCCCAAGTACTGTACTTCGGCCATTCCAAAGTTACATTTCTCTGGTTTCAGAGTTAGGCCTGCGGCCCTAATCTGATCCAGCACAGCCTCTACATGTCTTAAATGCTCTTCCCAAGTCTCACTATAGACCGCAATGTCATCCAGGTATGCGCATGCGAATTCCTGGAAGCCATCAAGGAGGCGATCCACTAAGCGCTGGAATGTAGCTGGGGCGTTTTTCATACCGAATGGCATGACCTTAAATTGGTACAAGCCAAACGGGGTGACAAACGCCGACTTAGGGATAGCCTCCTTGGCCAAGGGAATCTGCCAGTACCCTTTGCACAGATCGATGGTGGTCAGATAGCGTCCCCTGGCAATACGATCTAATAGTTCATCTACTCTGGGCATGGGGTAGGCGTCTGTCACGGTCCTGTCATTGAGGCGTCGATAATCGACACAAAATCGGGTTGTTCCATCCTTTTTGGGGACTAGGACAACTGGGGAGGCCCAGGGGCTGTCGGACGGTTCTATGACTCCTAGTCTTAGCATCTCCTGAATCTCCTTTCTCATTTCCTCTTTTACAGCTTCAGGGATTCTATAGGGGGTCTGCCTGAGAGGGGTCTGTCCTGGTGTCTCCACATAATGTGTCGCTAAGGGTGTGTAACCTGGCTCTTGAGAAAATGTCAATCCTTTCTCAGCTAGTAATTTTTGGAGTTGTTCCCTTTCTGTGGGGTTTAACCGCTCCCCTAGCTGCACTGTGTTAAGCAGAGTTTTCGGCTCGGTGTCAGCTAACAAATCTGGGATGGGAAGACTGTCAGGGTCTTCAGTGGCCGGGATACACATGGCCGCTATATCGTCGGGCCTTTCTTGGTATTCCTTTAACAAATTAACATGGAACGACTTCTGGACCCTTTCGTCTTGGCTACTGGCAATTACATAGGTGGTGTCACATACCTGGGCCACTACCTTGTAAGGGCCTTGCCAGGAGGTCTGTAGCTTGTTTCCCTTGACAGGTCTAAGCACCAGAACTTTCTGCCCTACTTGGAACGTTCGCAGTCGGGCACCCCGATCGTACCAGTGTTTCTGACGTCCCTGGGCTGCCTGGAGATGTTCTCGGGCCATTCTGGCTAGGTGCCCCATGCGGTCCCGCATCTCCAGCACATAAGGTACGATAGGAACGCCTTCATGCTCTATCTCTCCCTCCCAGTTCTCTCGGATGAGGTCGAGGGGGCCTCGCACTCGCCGTCCATAGAGCAGCTCGAAGGGAGAAAACCCTGTGGATTCCTGGGGCACCTCTCGATATGCGAACAAGAGGTGCGGCAAGAATCACTCCCAGTCTCTGTATTCCGCTGTAAAGGTCCGTAGCAATTGTTTTAGGGTACCATTAAAGCGTTCACAGAGACCGTTAGTCTGGGGGTGGTACGGGGAGCTGAGCAGGGTCTTGACACCACAGACCTTCCATAACTGCTGGGTTAGATCTGCGGTGAACTGGGTCCCTCGGTCAGATAGGATTTCCTGAGGGAATCCCACTCTGGTGAATATCCCGACTAAGGCACTGGCGACCGTGTCAGCCTGGATGTTCGTCAGGGCGACAGCCTCTGGGTAGCGGGTAGCATAGTCCACTACTGTAAGAATATATTTCTTACCCGAGGGACTGGGGTTAGGTAGGGGTCCCACTAGGTCGACTGCCACCCTGCTAAACGGTTCCTCGATTACAGGCATGGGTGACAGCCGAGCTTTAGGGTGGTCCCCTCTCTTCCCTACTCTTTGGCATATGTCACAGGTACTGCAGTACCGCCGCACGTCTTTCGAGATCCCAGGCCAGAAAAAGGTCTGTGTGATCCTATAGGCGGTGCGGTTACCTCCTAAGTGCCCTGCCAACGGAATGTCATGTCCTATTCGGAGAAGTTCCAACCGGTATTTTCTGGGTACCACTAGTTGGCGCTTCTGCGAAGGGATACAGCCTCTCCTCCTACCTTGAGTCAACCTGTATAATCTGTCACCCTCCCATACAAACTGCTCCCGCTCATCCCCCCCACTGTTGGCTAATTCCCGATACCTTTGGAGGGTGGGGTCCTGTCTAGTTTCCCTCCCAAACTCCTCTGGGGTGTCCCAAGCTATGGGTCTGTCTACCGTGTTAGGGCTGTGTGTCGGTTTGTGGCTTACCCGGGTCTCCCGTTCTGCTGGAGGATCGTTCTCGATACGGGTCTGTGAGCGGGTGGTCACGGGACAAGCAGCAGCAGTCGTGGGTAGATAAGCTGAAGCCAGAGGGCCAATGTCGTTGCCCAACAGGACTTCAGCAGGTAAATTGTCCATGATCCCGACTGTGGTTTTTCCCGACCCGACTCCCCAATCCAAGTGTACCCGGGCAGTGGGTAAGAGAAAAACAGCCCCCCCTGCGACACGGACAGCAACAGTACGGGTAGATACATGCTCCGGTTTCACAAGATGTTTCTGCACCAACGTGATGGTAGCGCCAGTGTCCCTTAGGCCTTGTGCTACCTGTCCATTTACACGCACCTCCTGGCGGTGATGCTGGCGGTTATCTGGGGATGCAGCTTGTATGGGGTTTGCCTCGTACAGGATGCCCAAACACTCCTCAGGGCTCCCTTCGGTTTCCAGGCAGTGAGCAGCAGAGGTACGTGATAAAGGGATCTCTGGGTTATTGGTCGGGCGCCTCCAGTTGTTATTGGCTGATCCCAAGGGGCAATAACGAGCAATATGCCCCGGGTTGCCGCAGCGATGGCACGTCTTTTTGTAAGAATCCCGGGGTTGGTGGTTAGACCCCTGAGGCCGTGGCGGTCCTGGGGGGACTGGGGCCCGAAATTCTGTGCGTGCAGCGGGCATTGAGGTGCGTGGCTCTGCTCTAGAGGTTGGTCGTGTGGACCCTTGGCTCACCTTTCTGGACTCTGCGTATTCGTCCGCTAGCCGTGCTGCCTCGATTAAGTTAGCAGGGCGACGATCTCTCACCCAATCCTGTATGTCTGCTGCCAGATCTTGGAAGAAATGTTCCATCAGGAATAGCTGTAGTACTTCCTCTCCTGTGTTGGCATTGCACCCTCGCACCCAATGTGATGCCACCCTTTGTATCTTGCTGGCCCATTCCATATGGGAGTCTGCAGCCTTCTTTTTAGACTCCCTGAAGCGACGGCGATATGTTTCCGGGGTGACGGCATATCTGGTGAGCAGTGCAGCCTTCACCCGGCGATACTGCGCAATATCTTCCTCAGTAAGCGCCCGAAAAGCCTCATTTGCTTTTCCTGATAGCTTTCCAGCCAAAATAGTGACCCATTGGTCTGGTGGTATTTGGTGTAGTGAGCACTGCCTCTCGAAGTCAGCCAAATATCCATCAATTTCTTCCTCACTTTCCACAAACGCTTTGAAGGCAGTGAAGGGTATTTTCTTTACTGTAGCAGCGGGTGGGGGAGTATGAACTGTATGTGCCAGGGGTTGTCTAGCTCTTGCCAGTTCAAGTTCGTGCCCCCTCCTATTTTGTATCTCCGTTCTCGCTTCCCGGAACAGCTTATCTATTAGCTCCACGGATGTTGCTGGGTACATGGATAATCTCCGCTGAACCAGGTTTGTAATTTCCTCCTCCTCGCTGACAGGGGTAGGTTGGTCCACGACCTCCATGGATCGATCCATCTCGTCCAGCTCCAGTAGGTCAGCTATCAGCTCTCTCCGTGGTCGGTTGCTGGCACTCCTTCCTCTGGTTTCCAAGAGATCCTTTAGTGTGGGTCTTTTCAGTTGAGCGTACTGGGATTCCATTCAGCACTTGCGTTGGAGATAAAAAGGACTATCCCACCACTGCCACCAATGTAACGGCTACCCCGGTAGTGAGAGGGTACCAGCCGTTGGAGACGTCCTTTTCTTAAGCAAGGTGCTGTGCAGTAATGAAATGCTTATTCCCCTCCACGATATCCCATTGTATAATCCAGGAGTACTGTAAAATGTGGCAGAGTAACGGTACCATAAATCCCCCCAAAGAACGAGACGATGCTACGTTTTGAAGGGTCAAGTAGAACTCTCTTTTAGTTGAAACAAAAAAAACATTTTTAAACATTTCACATACACAGTAGGGGCAGTGACTCCCTTTGGTCAACCCCTACCCCCATTGTTCATGGTGCCCTCTTGTCTGCTAAAACTCTTCTTGTTCTGCTATCTCTTGTGTGTTTTAGCAGATACTATCAAGAGGTAGATGGCAACTTCTGACCAAGTGTATGAGTTGTATGCAATAGTCACATGAACACCAGCCATTCGGTTCTGTTTAACCCCTCCAGCAGTATAGTTGGTTCGGTTCAGGCAAAAAATACAGGCATCATCATAGTTCTGTTACAGAAGGAAAAATAGCCTTTATAATCTTAATGGAGTAAATCTAGGTGTATGGGATATTGAAAGGGATTTGGGAGTGCTTGTGGACAACCACCTAGGTAAAAGTGCTCAAAGCCAAGCAGCAGCTGCAAACGCAAATACAATATTAGCATGTGTTAAGAAGGGTATAGAAGACAGGAAAGCAAATATAATTCTGCCACTATACAAATCTCTAGTACGCCCTCATTTGGAAAATGGAGTACAATTTTAAGCACCACTCCATAAAAAGGACATTTTAGAGCTGGAAAAGGTACAGAGAAGGGCAACACAACTAATAATGGAATGGAGTGGCTACGTTATGAAGAAAGACTAACCAAATTAAATATATTTTCTGAAGAAAAAAGGCATCTAAGAGGAGATATGATTACATTATATAAATACATCCAGGGTCAGTATAAAGATTTGTCAATGGAGATTTTTGTGCCAAGAGGTTTTCAACTGACAAGAGGACATCCCTTGAGGTTAGAAGTAAAAAGATTCCACCCCCTTGTGGTGGTGACAGCGGATTTGATATATAACTTTAAAAGGGGACTGGATTTATTTCTAATTAAAAAGGGATTTCAGGGTTATCATGGATAATTAGGGTGACAGTATTGATCCAGGGAGAAATCCAATCGCCAGTATCTGGGGTCAGGAAGGAATTTTCATTTTTTTTCCTTTGAGATGATTGGCTACGTTTTTTTTCTGTTTGCCTTCCTCTTGATTAATTAATATAAAAAAAAAAAATGTTGATTAATAATTAATTAACAACTAAGTAATTGTTAACTAATCTGCATATTGCAGATCAGAGGAGATCTTAAAGGGTTGAACTTGATTGACTGAAAGTAATTTTTTTAACCTTAATTACTATGGGCCTTATTCTATTAACGGCCGTAAAATGGCTGCAAAGCTGAGATTCCTTGCGGCCGTCTTACAGTCCCGTGTAGAGCTACTTCTACCTTGCTATTCAAATGGACGGCGCCGCAAGGATATCCCCCTTACGGCCGGCCGCATATCATGCAAAGGGCTGCAAGCGTTTTCCCAGCGCCCATAGATCTTGTTTTTTGGCCGCAAAGTCAGAAAACTGGAAATGCAAATATAAATTTTAGATGGCACTGTAAAGCTCTGTAAATCCTAGGTATCATAATGGGGGACATGAGGATTAATAGCAACACCCTCTCAAGCTTGCACATTGCCCAATTACGATATATCATTTACGGTTTATTTTTCGTCCCGCAGCCTTGGCGGGTCTGATGTGCTCTACGCCCTCGGGACTTTGTCCACGGATATTTGACATGAATTAAAATAAAAATTATTTTCAGATTTGAGTGTAGGGGAATGTTGTGCTATGAATGCTAACACCTCCAATCACTTTATCGTCTCATCAGAGTGCAGGATGGCTTTGTTATGTGCTTAATTGTGTGCTTGCGGGACCTTTTTGGTGCAAGTAAGCTGCGGCTCAGTTTTAGCCTTGCCGAGATGGTTCCCGTAGCAATTGAATAGCAACTGGGGCTTTCTTGCGGCCAAAACTATTGCGGCCGTGTAAGATCAAAGGCTTTCCTGCGGCGCGTGCGGCCGCAAGGGATAACAGGGCTCCGGCCGAAAGCGTGCCGGAGCCCTCGGCGGCAAGGGAATAGAATAGGCAAATAGCCTGCGGCCGGTCCTTGTGGCCACGCATCTCCTACGGTCGTTAATAGAATGAGGCCCTATGTAACTATGTAACATATAAGAGGAATGATAGTCACAATAGCATTAGATATCATATAATACTAAATCTGAAATCTAATTTTAGTAAAGGATTAATACACAGGCTAAGTCAAATTAGTGATACTGTGGAGTAGGAACATTCCCCTGAGGGCCTTACATTATTATGACAGGTAACACTGGAGTTGGTTGCAAGTTCCTTCAATATTGGACTGTGATTTGTCTGACCTCTCTGCTTTGACCTGCCCACCTAGAGTGACCCTACATGGTAGAGCTCAAAGCTTCACTGAGGTACACAAACCCCTTCACCATCACCACTTAGCATATGTGTGAATGCAATTACTTGCAAAATAATCCCCAAATAATAAATGTGCATTTTCAAAATATATTTTTCTTATCATGTGTTGTAATGGTCAGCCACATGCCAATATGAAAAGCCATGCTGCAACATGCATAACATAATTCAAGCCACACTACCTGATTAAATAGCAGTACAAAAACATGAAACCCATGCCATATTATCCCTTTGTCACTCACAGAGGCTCTATTGTGGTCCCTAAAACATCAATAGAATTATATATATACATCATGGTCATCATATCTACATTTGGGAACACAAATAGTGGACCTATTTCACTGCCACGTCACATAGGCCAAGTACCTGGGGAACATCTTATTATTTGTTGCTTGGTCCTGCAGTTATGTCCGACTCTCAGTGACCCTATGGACTGCAGCACATGCAGCTAAGTCTCTGCCTGTGCTTTTCTACAATGTTTGAATGGCAACGATACTAGAGTGGGTTGTCAGTTCCTTCTCTAGTGGATTATGATTTGTCTGACTTCTCTGCTTTGACCTGCCCACCTAGAGTGGCCCTACATTGTATAGCTCACAGCTTTACTGCAGTACATAAGCCCCTTCACCGCCACCACTTAGCAATACTAAAGGGGACCAGGGGAACATACACCACACTAATCTACTCTAACGCATCAGGAGGGTCCACAAACACACATGGAGGCTGTGCAGAGGCAGGTGGAGCAACAGCCAACTCATCTCCATCAGGGGTAAGCTTCACTACGCCCATCCTGGAAAGTCCCACACCATTGTTGGTGGCCATGTACCAAGATGTATAGCCATTCCCATTTGGTGACCTCCCATTATGTTCTACTATTCATCACTTTACGTGAGTGTGGATTGCTAAGTGGTGTTTGTGAAGGGGCTTGTGTAGCTGAATGAAGCTGTGAGTTATACTATGTTGGGCCAGTGTAGGTGGGCAGGCGATGGTTAGAGAGGTCAGCCAAATCCCAATCCACTAGAGAAGTAACTGACAACCCACTCCAGTATCGTTGGCATGCAAACCCTCTTGAACAGCACAGGCAGAGACCTAGCTGCATGTGCTGCAGTCCATAGAGTGAAAAGGAATTGGGCACGACTGCAGGACTGAACAACAAATATTAAAGTGTTCCCCGGGTACTTGATATATGCCATGTGGCGGTGGAATATGGCCACTATTTGTGTTCCCAAACGTAAACGTGATGAGTGAGATGTATATGCAATTAAATTGATGTTTTAGGGGCCACAATAGAGCGTCTTCGAGTGACAAAGGGTTAATCTGGCATGGGTTTCATGTTTTTGTCTTGCTATTTAATCAAGTAGTGTGTCTTTAATTGATTTGTACATATTGCAGCATGGCTTTTCATATTGGCATGCTCATAACCATTCCAACATATGACAATAAATAAATAAAAATGTATGCATATTTTCTATTGGGGGATTATTGTGCATGTCATTGTAATGACTTTCCATGCCTTACGTATTTTTTAACGTGCACTGGTATGTTTATATTGTCAGTAAACCCTTTGCGAGTCCTATTTGGAGCTCGTAATATTTCTGCCTCCATTTGTGGGTTACTGGCTTGCCCGCCATGGCGTCTTTTTAAAATCGTTGCAATAAATAAGATTGATTGAAACCTAGTGGTTGGGGGCTTTAGAGAACAAAGGATTTGCAGCTGTGAAGTTCAACGTACCCCGTCACATAGGCATTTTTTGGCCATCCTGCTGCTTACCTCGCAAACCGTCTGTGGGGCCGTTTACAAGGCTAATTTAATAGCCTTAAGTCGTGCGGGCTTCGTTTATCGCTACTTTTTAAAACATTGCCCCAATTTAACGAGGCTGTGTGAGCACTATTCTATTAGAGGCTTGCAAATGTCTCAGACCTGCAATTTTTATATACATGTTTAGATGTATTCTATTGACTCAAGCCCGTAATTTACCTCCTTAAGCCTTCACTTGTAAACTTAGAATTTCTAAGTAGGGTTTAAGGGATTTTAAATAGGATTCATATGATGTGCCAATATTTAAGCAAGCCCATAATTTACTTTTTAGACACCACCAATAGTAAATGAGACCATCATCATGACTTCAGTAAAACATGGAAGTTACACGTAATCTACAATCGGAGCCTACAAATTAATCAGTGTCAATAAGTAGCATTTGCTGATCGGGCTAGCAATCCATGAAATGCATTAGATCATCTGTTCTAGTCCATATGGGTTCCATGATATGTATTAACCTCTTAAGTCTCAGGGTCCATATTACAAAAAACAACATTACAAATAAATATTTTTTTAAATGCATATTTGTGTGTTTGAGACTGTTGTGCAATTAATTCCAATGTCTTCCCATGCTTTCCCATGCTTATAAAGTACAGTGGTGTGTGTTTAATTGCTGCTGCAGCTCTAATAAGTGTTTGAAAAAGCCCTTGTGAGTCCTATTCAGTACAGGTAACATTTTTGACAGGAACTAGATACATTTTATCAAACTTAATTTGTGAGCTAGAGCTCTGGGTCTCAAAGAATATTTTATTTTTGTGTAACTTTAATTAGTTAGCGGTCATAATGTTTGAGGTATGCTAAAACCAATGCAGTTCTATGGCCGAATTCGAGACTTTGTCTGGTCTGTAGTGATTGTGGGCTGGGAACTTGTAATGGGATTGAGAGTAGCTAATACAATATGTGGCAATACTAAGTGCGTTTATATTTACGATTTGGGCAATAGAATAGGGTCCTATGTTAGTCCCCCAAGGTAACTTTCAGGATAAATGTCCCAAAAATCCACAACTTTTTACATTCATCTAAATTTCTATTCCCATTCTGGATAGCTACCTTGTTGTGGTGAAGGGGCTTCTATACCTCAATGAAGCTGTAAATTACATAGTGGAGACTTTAGACAAATCGATGTCCACTAGGGAAGGATCTTACAACCCACTCCTGGATGTTTGCCAAGAAAACACATTTGGATAAGCACAGCCAGATGCATAACAATATGGCAAGATATGATTGGCGTTCATAGGGTCACAGGGGATCGGACACAACTGAACGACTTAACAACAAAATGTCTATGATTCCTGAATAATGTAAAAGTATCTGGTCTAGCTCTGTCATGTGGGGACAAAAGGTATTTACAAAAATAAACAAATTGCTATTTATTTACATGATACAAAAAATAAAAAATAAGTGTTTATGAAATGATATATATCTAACTATTTCTTGACTGGAATTATATCAGTTACATTACAATCTTCAAGATGCAATTCATACTCCCTACAACACAGTTCTGGCCATTTACCGTTCAGGATTTGAACTTCTCAATTGTTACACTGCTCTACCCAAAGTCTTGGCACAACGTAGTTTAGGATTATACTCTCGCCTCTAATACAGGTGACCCTTGTACATTTAAAACTACTTTAGAGACCACAGTGTGTGTTATAGCTGTGGGAGAAAAGTATAAAAAGGACACCCAAGGAATAAAGATTATTATCTGTTTGTGATACATATGCATTGGGCTATAATCACTTTGTATCCTGAATATCTGCTGCTACCCTTAGTGCCAGCTGCCTCGAGCAGAGGTACAGTACCTGTGGGACTGAGTAGTTAGCAGGACTGCGAAACGTGCGTAGAGCCATCATACGTGTGCGCATCGCATTCTAGTGACGTCACACACTACTGAAACGCAGCATAGACACAGACACAAGTCCGATGCTCTGAACTTACGAAGCAAATTGCTGGAAAATGAAATGGCCACAGACTAGGGATTTCATCTGCCCACAATTGCTGGAAGTCCCCACAGCGTTCCCATAACAGGGATACACTATCCTGAAGATTTAAATCTGCATGTTATCCTTACTACTGGCAAATCCCCCTTGGTTCCTAGGGAACAGGGAGAATCTTTAGAGCTATTTCAGCATCCAAGATGGATTTATAATTTAATATAGGCTATTGTGTAAGCCTCCCCAGAGAAGGGATTTTGTATATAACTTATTGGGATCAATCCATGATGCATGGCTGAACCAACTTATGAGAAAGGCCTGTTAATACCATAATTATACTGTATGTATAATAGAATGGTGTTGGAGTTGAATAGTTGTGAGACTTAAAGGGACAGATACCAACCCTATTGTCCATATTAGATCCCTGCAGCGGGACAGAGTGGTCTCTTTAATTTTTATTCTAAGTTTTAATCGTAGTGTTTGATATATTATTATGTGTTTAGAAAACGTTACGTTTTATTGGTCCTCATATGTTATACACATCGATATCCAGATATAGGGACTATAGGTGTTCTTTTTTCTTTACAAATTATTTATATTAGTGTTCATGGCACTGAATCAGTCCATGTTAAAGCACATATAATGAGGGACATTTGTATACTATTAACATACAAAGCAAGCAGATTAGACCAGAGCTAGGGAATGTATACTCAATAGCTGTCTGGCACATACCCCAATTAAAAAACAGATAATGGTTTTCCTAGGGTCTGCAATGTGTTTCCTGTTACAGTGCCATTGCCAAGCCCCTCATGGACCTTTGCCACAAGAAGATGCCAAGGATGGTGCATTGGAAACCCACTTTTGAGTCTACCTTTTGGGCCCTACAAGCCGACCTCACCTGCTCCCCTGTTCTTGCTTCTCCTGACTACCAGTTCCCCTTCATAGTGCAGACCGATACTTCTACCTACGGTCTGGGGACTGTTTAGACAGAAGGATAAGCAGTGAGCACACAAATCACCTACTTCATTTGGAAGCTATTACCTCGGGATCAAGCCTATACAGCATTTGAGAAGTACTGCTTAATTGTGGTTTTGTCACTTAAGAAGCTACAGCATTACCTGTATAGTCAGTTGCTCTACAAAAGCCCAGCTAAGGGGATATCATGTGCCAGTTGTAACAGGCTCTCCTGTTCTGGATGCTCCCGACTACCAGTGCCCCTTCATAGTGTAGCCTGATGCCTCTATCTAGGGACTGGGGGCTATTCTTAGCAGGAAGGATAAGCAAGGATGTGAGCACTCCATCTCCTACCTCAGTCAGAAGCTTCTGCCAAGGGAGATATCCTATGCTGTGGTGGAGAAGGAGTGCTTATTGGGTGTTTGGGCTCTCCAGAAGCTGATCACTGTCCACAACAGGTCAGTTGAATTAACATGTCCTTGTAATCCACCATCCTGGTATTGTGTCTTGAACTTGAAAAAGCCAAGGAAACCATACCTACCAGCAGGTAAATCCGGTTCTGTATCCCCCGTGCAGGACAGCTTAACTGCATTCTAAGACATTGCAGATTATCAGGCCAAGTTATAGGGTTCCAGGACAAATTGCAGAAATTGATTTTAATATTGAAAAAATGATAAACGCCTTGCCTCTAAATTAAACACATCATGCATATGTGTCCCAAATAGGGCATAAACTTTATTTTTCAGTAAACCTTCTTACATCATTTTTCCCCAATCAGCAGGGGCCACTCCCTTAGGTAAGCATAAGTTTGAAAACTTTTGCTCCCTTTGACTTACCCCATGTGGACTAGGACTGTCTCCATGGACAAGGTGCCAGCCTGTCTATTTCCTCATCTCGGTGCTGAGGAGTCTATGGCCCCAGCTGTCAGCTACCTCCGGTTAGCACCTGAGCACACCAGGATTTGGTAAGATACTGTGAGCCCTAGAGCCAGAATGTCCCATTTTACTGTGTGCTATGTTTTAGTGTCAGGCATCTTGTGGGACAGAGCCATAGTCCACTTGTTACCCATGTTGCATAGTTATTGATGTATGGATGGTACCCAGCCATGTTTAGTATCGAAATGCTACATTTTTCCCCAGAGAGTTCACTAAAGTATGCTACTATGCTAATAGGTTTACTGGTGATGTTGAATACAGGGTACAAGATGCCTGGTTGGGAAGGGGTTCAATACTTTCCATGAAGGGGCTGGCAGATACCAGGAGACCATTGGAGCAAACAAGGGGGAGAGGCAATGAATGCGGCTGGCAGTGAGCTGCTGACCATTGCCAGAACATCACACTAAGGTGATTATCTCAGCAAGTTAAGGTCAAGTGTATGACATAGTCCCTGCTTGGATTTCTGTTTAATGGATGGACAGCTCCCAAGGGGACGGGGATGGGGGGGGAGACGGGGGGGTCAGGGCGGGGGCTGGTTAAGATAGGTGGGACTGTGGGACTGTGTAAGAAAAAAATATACTGTACCTGTTCAATAAAGTATTGTTACAGATTAAACATACATCAGCATTTTATAGTTTATTCTGGAAAGATAATAATTCTGCGCAAGGGAATTATTTCAATGAACCCTATCTGCTTAACTGCTTCCTGGGTACTTGTGATTATATGCTGTGCTGGGTTCATTTTTGCTAACAGGGATTTTCCAAAGAACATCATGACCTACCTGTTGAGATTGATCTAATTTCTTTCTGAGCCCAACTGAAGCAGTAGGATCATAACAATTTGGGACCCCTATTAGATAAAATAGGAGTTCAAAAACAATGCCTGAGGTCAAGTACTTCCTAATTTGCATTAAACTGCTAGACAAATTATCAAAACGGTATTCTTTGCAAAGCATATCACACCACTTGACATTTGTCTTTATAAACAAAGTGTGTCAATTGCTGTTTGACAGCACAGTTAAGTATACTTGATGGCTCAATCAGTCCTGTGGATTACCAATAAAAGTCTATGGAGCATATTTTACAACTAGCTGCGAGTTCAAGCCCAGTTGGGAATCTAGCCTGACCCTGGGATTGGGAGTGAACTGTGTATCATTGTTGGCAACTGGAAGAAACCTTAAAGTGTTAATAACCCCAAAATATTTATATTGCCCCAATTTAATAATTATACCCTGAATACGTTATACAGATAGAATGAGTGCCCAAAAAAAACATACAATTGATTGAGAGCTCCATAGCTTTTGGTGACCCAGTGGGAATGGTCCTCAAGAGATTTTTTCCATCCTATAATAAACTCCTCAGCACATTATAAATTGTAGCCAGTGTGTGCTGTATGTACAAGAGCAGGTAGGAGAGAACTAACCTGCCTTACGTTCCTGACATGTCTCACTGATGTCACCTTTCTACTCGGCTCAGCCATTGGGGTCCTCATGTCATTCAATGCAGGTATTTACACATCTCTTATGTGGAGGAGAATAAACACAATAATTTCTCATTGCACTCCTTTTACTGGTACAGAACATAGAAAGATGCTTGGGAACTGGGTGATAAATATTGTTTTTTAATATTTTTTGTTCATATGTCATTTTAATTATAAATATAACAATCTTCTATTCCTATATGAATATATATTTGTCTCTCTCTGTCTCCCTCTCTATTTTTCCCTGTATTCTTTTTTTTTTTTCTTTCACTATCTTCCTAAGTGTATCTATGAAGAGTGGAGTAGCTGTGAATGTCCAGTAATCCATATGAATAATCCGAGTAGTGTTAAATATAATGATACCTTTTTCTTTTTTGGACAACATTTAGTTAGAGTGATAAGCTTTTGAGAGGTACATCTCTCTTTTTATCAAGTCATAAGTTTGTCTCTTGTAACTGAAATGTTTATCCAGTAAATAAGGTATCACTTTATACTGCAATACTAATGACTATTTTGTTATTATTTATGACGCTGCGCCTACGCCTGACACGTTCGATGTAACAAAGGACGTCTTTCTCAAAGGGTAAAACAAGGCTTTTTACCCTTTGAGAAAGACGTGCTCTGTGACGTTGAAACGCGTCAGGCGTAGGCGCAAAGTCATATGCGGTCTATTGTGGCGCGCATATAGACGCATAGTGCTCTGTTCTTCGCTCCCTTCCAATGCGATCTCCAAATAAGATCCCCTAGATGATCTTGCTCTATCCCACACGAATAAGCACAGCATTAAACCATTAAGGATATTCTTTTGGAGTAGTCATAGAGCTTGGAAAACTATATGTCGTGTGATGTAGCCACTTTCTAGTAATAAGAAAGCTCATGAACCAGAAGCATTCAGGCTAGAATTGGCAGCTATGGGGTGTACATAGGGAGAGAAAAGAGAAATTATATACACTTTATACAGACATTTATCTATGTTAATAGTGTTTTGGGCGCATAACAGAACAACAGCACTTTAGAATCCTAAAAAATTTATAAAATATATCATATGAGATATTGATTATCCTACTGATTTGGGTTCTTTGGGCCATATGGAAGGCATTGTTTTTAGTTTACCCTTCTTATCCTTGGTTTTAATTTTTTAATCGTCGTTGTGAGGTATAAGTACCTAATAAATTGTAAAAACATATGTATTTTTTTCCATACCTTGCTATATAACTATTTCTATACTATGTTTTGTTGATTCCCCCTATATGTATTTACCTGATGATGTCAGATGCTGTCTCCACTCTCTCTGCATATCCTGTTTTTATACTACCTGAGGTTTCCATCTTATGTCAGTATTGCTTCAGTCTTGATAAAGAGAGGTTAAGCCTTGTCAATATAAATAAGGAATTTTTCAAATACAAAAGGTATCATAACATACTGCAGTACTCATTATTAGTCTCTCGCTATATATGGATTAATAATTATTAAATAACTAGATTACTGGACATTCACGGATGCTTCACTCTTCAATTATTTATATATAAAGTATGCCTGAATGTCCAATAATCCAGATTAATTATATATTATACTTTTTTTATTGAACAAATGTTATTTAGAGGTAGTTTTTAAGACGGTTGGTATCAATGTATCAAGTCTGGCAAATTAAGCATGAAAACTCATCTTTAATATTTATTTATTTTAATAAAAAAGTTATTGACTCAGGATCCTAGACATTTCTGGAGTGTTGTGGTTGCATCTCTTAACACAACATTCTCTTCTATATCAGTGAGAAGGGAAGTGTTGTCCAGTTAAAAACAAGGCTCTCTATTCTGAAATACAGAATGGATTCCTGTACTTAAACTTTGGGCTTTTATTCCCATGCCTTAAATAACTGTGAATGTTGTTAGTTTGGTATATATTTGACAAATGGGTGCTTTTTTTTTTCTTGAAATACAGTGGTCCTGTATTTGGTAGTTTTTAGTTAAAACTGTAAATATTTATAAATTGTAAATAGGTGATATACAATATATATGTGAGAAGTTATATGAGTAAGACATGTTAACTCTATGTTTGTTAGAGTGTTCTTTTGACCAATCACAAAGTATGGAAAACATAACTTAGTGGTTAACTGACTAGACAATGATATAACATTTGTACGTCTGAATCCTCATGCATCCATTTTTATAGTAATGCTCATATTGGTTATTACATAAACAATTACTAAAAACTGAATACAAATATTAATACTCTTTAAATAAGTACCTGATAAGTAAAATATATGTTGAATTTTAAAATGTATGTATATTTTTTTATTAAGTTTTATAGTATTTTAATTTTGAAATTTTGGATAGTTGCATTTCTTCATTTGAATGGTGTCAGACTCCATGTTTTCTTGTACATTGGTAATGTAAACAATCATAAGCACAACATGGGAGCTAAAAAAACTTCCTGCAACTGCTGTACTATAGCTATAATAGCAGGACATGATTAATATATAATGCGCTAAAACTGATGGTTTCGAGGAAGCTTTCATTGTATGTCTTAAGGAATTGTCTATGCAGATGTATTGAAAGGTAAATACATGGTTAATAATCTTATTGCAAAGTGTGATCTCAGTCTCTTTTTTTATTTATCTTTAATAAATAGTTTTTATTTATACACTGGAAGAAATCATATTGTTTGTATATTTATCAAATATTTTATTGCTTATGCCTGTGTCCTTCCTGGTTAGACCTCTAAAGCATTCTGTGTTGGCCTGGGAAATTAATTGATATTGTATTTATATTTATCAGTGAAAGGATGAGGGTTTATGGGATCTGCCTGGTTATGCTTTATGTCTATAGGATGCATTTATTGTATAACAAATACAACGCTGCTTCTTTATAGCTTCCTAGACCATGTTTATTATTGTTATTGTTGGATTTATGAGGATAAAGATTTGTGTTATTGGGTTTTTAAGGGTAATAAAGAGAATCAAAATTGGGGAGAAAAGTTTTAAAATTTCAATATGATGTTTTCTTTCTTAAATGAAGGTGATTCACATGTCGACCTATCCTTTTCTGAAGGTGCATTTCTGACAGTGCATGTGGTTCAGCATTTCCTGCCAACAGAAGACTAGAAGAGCTCTAAGAGAAGAGGAGCACCAACTGTTTGAGAGTAATCTCATAAACCCATTGAATACCCAAACCAGTTATTATTTTTTTAAATGTAGTTTTGTGTAGTTTTGAAATGTAAATACTGTCATTCAATTATTGATAGCAAGGACAGATCTAAGATGTCCATTGGGAAACTAACACAATGGGGGCATTCAGCATTAAAGACCTCCTGCTGAGTAGTTTGGTTATCTGGACACCTTTGGTTTAACCAACAAACATGATTTAATTACCTGTCCTTAATCAGTTGACTCAATCAGTCCTATGCTGTACCTTAACATGATGGGTGTGCTGATATGTTACATAAGGTGTCACTCTATCTGTTCTATCTTAGCAACACTGCAGTTCAAGAATAAAGTCACTTGTTTGTCAAGTATTGTCCAAACTAACAATAAGCTGTGAAAGATATGGACATAAAACATTTTTTTGTAAAAAATACATTTTTGAACAGTTTGTTTATGAGTATAGAAATCCAATTTTGTGTTTGTAACATCCTATATTATGTGCTGTATAATTTTAATATTTTTATAATTATCACTAGAGGGAAGGATGCTGAAGTACGGAACAAGCAGAAGTCCACAGAGTTTGTGTTTAATAACTTGATAAGATTGAAATTGACACCACAATCCCTCCCCCTAAACTAGCCAAGAAGCAGATGCCTTGTGTCATTCATGCAACCACTGCTCCCAGAAATGTAAACACCCTTCTCACATACAACTTTAACCAATGTCATAATTATCCTTCTAAGGTCTAGCAAAGCATCATAATGTATATTTTTCTAATTAGAACCTTCTGAATGATTGTAAGACTTAAAGTTTTCACACATATATTTCTTTTTTCATTGTGTAGTGTTCCTTTAATATTGAAATTGAATTACAGTTCCTATAATCTACTTATCTATTATGAAAATATTGTATTTGTCTTCTCCAATGACTTACTCACATGTTGCTTTATTTCTTTCTTCTGCTATGTCAATGAGCATTTTCAAATATGTTGTGTATTTTTTTTATCAATGTGTTCATTATGATATTTATTTACTGTTTATTTTACTTCTAGTGTTACAGAATCTGCTCTGCTCTACATTTTAAACTAATTTGAAATATTATTAATATTTTCATTCAGCTCCAAGATTCAGGTAATATTTATGAATCTTACAAACCAAAGCTTGGTGACCTATTTCACACTTAAAGGGATCTCCGATGTTCCGGAGCTTCAGGTTCCAATCTTTCTTCTTGTTCTCCTTTTCTTTCTGCTAACTCTTGGTAGTAATATGACCATTCTTCTACTTATATGTGTGGATCGTCACCTACACACTCCCATGTACTTCTTCCTGGGGAACTTGGCAATCCTGGACATGTCCTCTTCCACTGTTACCCTACATAAAGTATTTACTAGCTTTTTATTAGTTGATAAAAATATTTCCCATATTGGGTGCATAACACAGATCTATCTTTTTACATCCTTAATGGGTGTTGAGCTGTTAATACTGTTGGCTATGAGCTATGATCGATATATTGCCATCTGTAAACCCTTTTATTATCAGATGGTCATGAACTGGAGAGTTTGCACTGTGTTGGCTACTGTCTGCTGGATTTTGGGTTTTATACAATTTCTACCCCATATTATTATATTAGCAGGATTTGCCTGTTATCTTTCCAGGGAAGTCAACCATTACTTCTGTGATATTAGGTCTCTTGTAAAACTTACTTGCAGTGACACTCATCTCTTAGATCTTATGTGTTTTATTTCTGATACATTCCTCGCATC
Organism: Discoglossus pictus; assembly: GCA_027410445.1. Classification (NCBI taxonomy): domain Eukaryota; kingdom Metazoa; phylum Chordata; class Amphibia; order Anura; family Alytidae; genus Discoglossus; species Discoglossus pictus. Next base: position 61,564,415 of record CM050170.1, read on the forward strand.
ATGTCCACCTCTCCTGACCATCATTCCTTATATATTTATTATTTCCATCATCCTTAGAATCAAATCCAGCACAGGTAGGAGTAAAGCCTTCTACACATGTTCCTCACACCTTACAGTCATTGTTCTTCTCTATGTGACTCTCATCTGCCAATATGTCAGACCAGTTTTGAAGGAAGGCTTGGAGTCCAACAAACTTTTCTCTCTCTTTAACACAGCTGTGGTGCCAATGTTAAACCCAATAATTTATAGCTTAAAGAATAGTGATGTGAAGGCAGCACTTCGTCGACGGAGGTGTAATGTGGACATGTACTTATTTAAAACAAATATTAGATCTTCAAACTGAAATTTCGTAACTGAAAGAAGTGGATGAGCCCTAGATATGTCGGCTATGTTACAGTCAAACTCTTTAAATTTTCAAGTTAAGGATATATTTTTCTTATCCTATTTGTAAGGCAATAAATGATTACTCTACACTATGTTCTTCCTTTTCTCTGTTTTGTGAGTATCCACATATATTTTTACATGTACTTAATTTATTTAAAATACTTGGTAGGTATTGTTTTGAAAAAAAACTGTACATGTTGAATCTCTGGTGCTATGCTATTTGTCAAAATATTTTAGTACAGTCTATAATGTATGGCTTTTATATTTAAGTATGTTGTTGTGTTTGATTCTATCACAACCTGCATCTTCAATGGGGCTTGATAAGAACCTAGTTCATATCTACCCCAGCTGGACTGTGTAGTTATTGTTACCTCTGGCACAAAAGATGGCTTCAGGATAGAGACAACATCCAGTGGTCCCAGAACAGAACTGTCATGATCCCCTGACCACCTTGCCCCTTTGGACTCTTATGTATGTGGTTGTGGGATTGGGCTCAGTAGTGTTACAGTAGTGTTGTATGTTTTATAGTTATTTAATATGTGAGAATTCAGTTATTAAAGTTTGCTTTTATGGTTGATACATAATAAAGTGTATCAGTCATTTTAGAGAAAGATAGAGATAAAAACATGTATTATTTTGCCAAGCCTGCTTTTTTGCCTCCTGTGTTCTGAGATAGTTCCTTCCAAAAGTGCTGAGATTACTAGAACCCAGACCATCCAGGGGTGCTCCTGTAACAGTAAGTAGGAGGCTTAAAGGGTGAACCTGGTCCCCCGTCACCCCTGGGTCGTAACAAGGACCACTCCCCACTCAGGGTAAAGACACACAGGGCCTCATTCTATTATCGGCTGCAGCCGTTGCGGGGCCGTAAGGACCGGCCGCAAGCTATTCTGCTATTCTATTCCCTTACGGCCGGGGATTCCGGCAGGCTTGCGGCCGGTGCCTTGCTATCTCTTGCGGCCGCTCGCGCCGGAGGAAAGCCTTTGATCTAAAACGGCCGCAAGAGATTTGCAATTCAATTGCTCCGGGAAACCTCTCTGCAAGGCTAAAAACGAGCCGCAGCTTACTTGCAGGAAAGAGGTCTCGCTAGCACCAATTAAGCACATAAAATAGCTCAAATAAAGCCATCCTGCACTTTGCGAAGACTATAAAGGGATTTTAGGTGTTAGAAAAAATAGCACATAATTATCCTGTACTCAAATCCGTAAAATATTTTATTTTTAATATCCGTAAAATATCCATGTAAAAAGTCCAGAGTGCTTGGAGCACCTCAGACACACCCACGCCGCAGCCGGAAAATAAACAGTTAATTTGAACTCGGGTTTGGGCTGATGTGCAAGCTTGAGAGTGGGTTCCTTTTAATCCTCATGTCCCCCAATATGATCCCTAGCATTTACAGAGCTGTACAGTGCAGGCTTGAATTTATTTTTCAGTTTTTATATTTCACAGCTTACGGCCGGTTCCAAGATATGCGGCCGGCCGTAAAAGGAGATCCTTGCGGGGCCGTATAATAGAATCGCGAGTTAACTGAACCCTCGCAAGGAATCGCAGCCTTACGGCCGATTTACGGCCGATAATAGAATGAGGCCCACAGTAAATAGTCTCACACCTTGTCCATGTGAATACCAGAACTGACACCTTTTATTATGAACTATAGACATATGTATACAGTTTCTCCAGTGGAGAACAACCATTCAGAAACTGTGCATTCTTTGGTAACCAATAGGTGCAAACCTACATGTAAATTCAGATTCCCCAATAAGGACAATGTGCATTCTTAAGTAGTCAATAAAGGCATGCCTTTGTGTGAGATGGAACATTTAGTAGCCACCAATCTGGCTAACGGTGCATTATTAGTTTTGTAGGAATGCATGCCTACATGTCAAACAGAGCATCTCAGGTTGATGTGTGAGACAGCATCTGTTCCATAATAGCAGGGTCACTATCTCAAGAGTGTAGACTTAGAACTTGACTGAAGGATAAGCCAGTTGGCTGGGCTTGGCAAGTGTGAGCTATGCGTTTATATGCAATATTCTGCAGAGCTGTCCAAACATTTTTGTTACATATATATAGTAACACTTAGTTTTTATTTATTGTTATATTATTTTGGGGATTTAATTGGATGGAGGAGAGAGGAGGAGGAGAGGAGTAGAGAGGCGGAGAGGAGGAGAAGAGAAGAGGCGAAGAGAAGAGAGAGGAGAGAGAGGTGGCCCTCGGGAGTGGTGGATGAGAGGAGGAGGAGGTGGAGGAGGTGAGGAGTGGTGGAGGAGAGTAGAAGGAGGTGAGGAGTGGTGGAGGAGAGGAAGAGAAGGATAGTGGTGGAGAGGAGGAGAGGGGTGGAGACAAGAGTGGAGGAGAGGAGGAGGAGGAGGATAGTGGTGGAGAGGAGGAGGAGAGTGGCGGAGAGGAGAGTAGAGGATAGGCGGAGGAGGAGGAGAGTGGCGGAAAGCATAATAGAAGAGTGGAGGAGGTGGAGAGTGGAGGAGAGGAGGATAGTGGAGTAGAGGAGGTGGGTGGTGGCAAGTACAGGTACAGAGGTGGAGGGGCCTGATCCCAGGCGGTGGTAGTTCGGGGGAGGGACAGGCCTCAAGGGCAGACGAGGGAGAAAAGGATCCCGGTCCACAGGGGGCAAGAGGCTAAAGGCAAGCACAGGACTCTGAACTGCACACATCAGGAGAATTTGGTTCTCCTTGGTGCGATACATGGACACCCCGTTATCCTTGCTCGCCAACGTCCTGCTGCGATGGAGCTGAGTTAGGCCTGGGCCTAGGGCCCAGGCATGGAAGGAGGTAGCAGCCACAGTAAAAGTAGTGGAAACAGCAGAAAGGGATGTGAGGTCTGTGAAGCACAGAATTGACTAGATCATGGCCAGGGTGAGGAAAATGATGGCAAAGGAAGCAAGTCAAGCAGCCACACCAAGTGGTGGTCCCCAAGTTACTGTGCAGTACAATGAGTAGGAGAGGGTGGCCTAGGACTTTCTGAGCCAGGTGCCGGAAAATGGAGCTTCAGGCCTGGTGGCCCAGCAGGATCCAGCCTCCATATCAGGTGAATATCACATACATAGACATGGCACATGTACATCACACACACTACACATGTACATGATGAACAACTAGAAGCTGACCAATCACTGTCATTTTTGTGCACAATAACAGTAATCAGCCAATAAAGAGTCCATCAGCTCTATTAAATTAGAAGCCTGTGGCATCGGCAAGCCCGCAAGGGGTGCAGGCTTGAAATTCAGCTGCATTACATAGCTACTAAATTAGAACATGCTGCAAGTTAGAGGCTTGAGACACAAACCTGTAAAAAATTTGAACGATGGATGCGTGGCCGTGAACATGATCAATTAGTCAAACCCGTAGTTAAGGGTTTAGATGGAGCCAATGGCAACAGAGATCGTCATAATTACATCACTGAAAAATGGAGGTTGGATTTCAAACTCTTACGGGCTTCAATTATGAGTTGTGATCGGACCTACATTCCAGAAACAATGCAATATTGATAAATCCGTAAATTTGATATTCTAGTCCATGCTGGTTCCATTATATGTATTAACACATTGATTGCCAGGATAGATATAACACGGAAATTAAACATGAAATAAAGTATTTTATATTGAAGATTTGCAAGCTTGAGAATGTTGTGCTATTAATTCAAATACCTAACATCACTTTCCCTTTTAATATATGTACAGTAGTGTGTGTATATTTGCATTTACAGTGCTATGGATTGGACTTTACCACCCTTGTGGGTCCTTTCTAGTACCCGTTGGCATCTTGGCTCCATTTGCGGGTTACTGGCTTCAACGCTAGTGAATTTGTTGCAATTTAATACCATGTTTGGAAGCATAACAGTTACATGATTGACAGATCAAAGGATTTGCGGCTGCGCAGTTGAAATTTCCACATCCCGTAGCCTTTTCTCACCCTTACCACGCAAGTCATCAGCAGGTTGCTTTATGGGGCTTATTTAATAGCCGTAAGTCTTACTGGCTACATTACTGGCTACAGTTTTCAACATTGAAGTAATTTAATAGTACTGCATGTGTGGGTGTGCCCATTGCAGCATATGCAGTTACAGACCACAACTGGAATCAAGATAGCATTAGGAGCCAAGAAGAATCAAGAACCAAAGAATCTAGCAAATGGTAGCTACTCATAGTTGCAATTAAGATAATCATGCATGTTCAAGTCTAGATGTCAGATAGTTAGGAATGAACACAAAACAATGTATTATTCATCATACTAATAACATGTTGTAAAATATGGCTTATATACAGGCAATTTTTAACATGACTTCAAAATGTATTTTATAAATATAACTTATTATATACAACTCTAGCGTTAATAATTGGTTATTACAATTGTGTGTTTGCATCAAAACATTATACCTCCTGTCTTTTTTGTATTATTCTCAAAAATCCAATAATTTATTATTTTATACTAGCGACATGCCCATCAAAAATGACGGCATGATATAGTGTTATACATTGTGTTTTCTGTCTGTTGTTTGTCTCTTTCCCCCCTCTCCCTCCCCTGTGTCTGTTTTCCCCGCTTTCCCTCCCCTGTGTCTTTTTCCCATGCTCTAAACTCCTGTGTCCCTTTTCCGCCCTCTCCCCCATTTCTCACCCCTGTGTCTCTTTCACCCCTCTCTCTCCCCTGTGTCTCTTCCCAACCTCCCATGTGTCTCTTCCCCTCTACCTCCCTCTCTCCTGTGTCTTTATGCCCTTCTCTCACTCTCCTGCCCCCAACTTACTCTCCTGTGTCTCTTTGCCCCGCTTTCCCTCCCCTCTTTCTCTTTCCCCCCACTCCCTCACATGTCTCTTTTCCCCCCTCTTCCCAATTTCTTACCCCTGTGTCTCTTTACTCCCCTCCTCTCCTGAGTCTCTTCTCCCCCTACTCCCTCCTATGTGTTTCTTTGTCCTGCTCTCCCTCCCCAGTGTCTCTATGCCTTGCTCTCCCTCCCCTGCATCTCTTTCCTTCCCTCTCTCACCCCGGGATCTCTTCCCCCTCTCTCACCACTGTGTCTCTTTTCCCCCTCTCACCCATTCCTTCCCCTTGAGTGTGCAATGAGTAAACTAAATGTTAGATACAAAGTGAGTGGGAGATAAGGATTTTCCTTCAAAAGAGGGCCATGTCTGATAGTAAAATGGAATGGGCATTTCGCTACAATAGATGTGCATATAGATAGAAAGATGTAGTGCAGTTAATGATAAGTGTTACCGTGTACGCTCAGTGGCCACCTCTCCACATGCCTTATGTGTGCTGTCCTTATGGCCTCCTGTCCTGTCACACTTCCTCCCTCCCTCTCTCCCAGGCTCTCATCTCATACCCGGCTGTACTGCTGTTTCTCTCCCTGGACTGTGCTCTCTCCTGTCCTCTGGTTCCCTTGTTGATCCCGGTGAAGACACACTCCCTGTCGTTCCTCCCTAGTCTTTGGTGAAGTGGCCTGACTCTACATCCACCTCGAGCTCGGTGCCAGGGGATGTGGAGAGGTTGCTGGAGGTGTCACCACGCAGATCCGGTGATCTGTACCCCGGTTCCAGGTCCAGGTCACAGCTCCTTTTCAGCTTGGCCAGGATTTCAGCGGCCTTCACAATGGGCATGGATGGGGAAATATAATGTTATACTGGGGTGAGCCAGATGTAGCGCAGTTTCCTGGGGTGAGCGTCTCTCTGGGCTTGGCCTCTTCTGCCTCCTCCTCAGGGACTCGTTCCTCTGGCGCCTCTGTGCTGGGCCTCCTCCAGCTCTGCAGAGGTCTTGGCTTGCTGTGCCAGGCCTGAGTATGGTGGTAGTGGTAGTGCCTCAGCCACGGGCCAGAACACGGGAATCTGGGGTACACAGTCCATTCTGGCCTCGCGATGAGCATCTTGTGGCCTGGCACACACACACACAGCTCAGATGTGGAAGCAGGGACGTTAGGAGAATGGGATGCAATAGGGCATTTTCACAATTGCATCACTCCCTCGTAAGCCTGGTCCTATGCATAAGGCCCGCGGGCCCCACAATGAGCAGTTACTGTTCAGGCCTTCGGCGCTCATCGTGGGCCCCGCAATGAGCAGCTTTGCTGCTCATTGTGTATGTGCAAGCCTGAACATTTTAACATTGCGGGACCGACAAATCGTAGCGACGACAACTATTATATGTGATATCTGTACTGTGAGGATATGGTAACAGGTGCGGGTAGCCTCACTCAAAATAACTCAGAGAATAACAAATGGTCTTATTTACAGTAAAAACAAAAAGCCTAAGGAAAGTGTAGGAAATACTTTTTTAACTTTAGACAGCTGAAAACAAGACCCTAGATGGGTGTAGTGTTACAGCCTGTATGGAAACCAACAGTCTAAATCAAACTTATTACCATGTATGAAGTATAGAGAGGGTGGGACATAGGCCAAAATCTGATATAAAAAGCCAATAATCTATGGCACAGGCACAGAGACTGACAGGCACAGATGGAGACTGGCACAGAGTCTGACGGGCATGGGCACAAACAGTCCAAAGTCCAGAGTGCCAGGAGAATGCCAGATAAACCCAGCTGAGCAGAGAAATCCTGACCAGGGAACCTGATGGAGAGTGAACTTCAAAAGCTGACCATAGGGGGTAGTACACTGTATCTTTACATTACATAATGTAGAATTGATATAAGTATTATATTTGTAAATATCGTCTTAATACTTCTTGTCTGTTTTCTGTTTTGCCTAAACCCATTGTGAAACCATATCTTGATTTATGTAAAATATGTCTTAATTATACCTTATCTGTCTGCTTGTTTATTTACCTGTCTAAACAAAATTATGATTTCTGGAAATTATATATACATTTCTTACCATATACCTTTCTTTTCTCTCTTTTAGCATCAAGGAGGTCTGGGTCCAGTGGTGAGGCACAGGGTATCAACTCCATTGCAGCAGGATGGTGGTGAGCAAGCCCCCACCGATCAGGAACCGGCACAGGAGGGGAGGAAAGAGGACCCAATGACCCTGGTTAAGAGATGGAGGATATAATCTGGGCAGTGGGGTCACCAGCAGAACCATCAGCCACACCGGAGCCATTTGACACCACTGTCCCCCTCCTTCAGAAACTAAGCCTATCCTAAAGGAGGGCCCAGGGGAACTTTACCCCTCCTCCTCCCCTCAGCAGTGAGGTGGACTGGCCACCACCACCAGGCACAGCAACACCACAATCCTCCGGGAGCGAGACTCCAGCTGGGACCCAGACCCTCCCCACTGGGCCACCACCAACACCACCGCCACCTCCTCACCCAGCAATGCCACACAGACCTCAATGACCACCACCAAGACAGACTGCACAGACGGAGATGCTGGACATCATGCTCCAGCTACTGGACTGCCTTCAGGGCATCCAAGCCAGCGTCTCTGACAATCCTGCAGGTCATGAACAGCCTGTCCTGGAACAATAGGGAGGAGAGGAGGCACCATCAGATGACAGAGTCGTACCTTGCAGGGCAGCACAGGACCAGAGCACATTCCAACAACTTAGCACAGATGCCTTGCGCTGTGCTCTGGTCCTCAGCCCAGCCTCCTCCGCCCCGGAGGCATACCCCTCACATCCGCAGCCTGGCTGCTCCTCTCCTCCCCCCATGCCTCCACCATGACCACCTACACCACCACTGCTCATGCTGCTTCTTCCTGGAGGCATCCCCCTCACACCCGCAGCCCAGCTGCTCCTCCCCCCATGCCTCCACCACGACCACCAGCACCACCACTGCTCATGCTGCTTTCTCCTGGAGGGATGCCTCCCCCTGACCCCCCCCCCCCCTCCCACCACCACCACCAAGAAGATGGCGGCCACCCACGGGAGTTTGGGGCCCTCATGATAGGCGGGGGAGGATATAGGTGCTGCACATATGTTTTGTGCCTTCTTAACAGCACTCCACAGTGACAATCTATTGGTCCAAATGTTAACGTAATATAGCCTGGCTACAGAGTATAGGATCATGGCCTATGTGATGGTGATATTGTGTACGCAGATGGCTACCTCTCATCCCATGGTCGATGATCCTCTTGTCTGTTGACACGTAGGGTTTTGTGTAACATTTCACCATTGGATGGTCACTGAGGAATGCTGTTGAGAAGAGAAGTTGCAGTCCTATCTTTTTTAAGGCCTTATTTTTCAGATGTCTTTTCTTCTGCTTTTGTTTTAGGCACAATTCAGGTCCATGAAGGCATCTTCTGCATCTGCATGCATTGTGAAGGAAATGTATTAAGTGCAAGATATTCCCAGTGCCTCTCAGTTGGACATTCCTTTAATGACAGCCCCCCCCCCCCCCTTTGACATGAACTTGCAAATGTAGACTAATACCGCTATGGGGGTGGACTTGCAAAGTCTCACAATGGCATGTTAATGACATTAGTGAAGCATGTGATCCTGACCTCAATATCATTCTGAGAACAGATCCTTGTGTCTGAAGTGAGTAACATTGAATTTGGCTTTTGACCTTTGTGTCCTCTCCGTATGAATGGGTATTTTTCTTTTTTTCTTCTTTTGTTTTAGGCACAATTCAGGTCCATGAAGGCATCTTCTGCATCTGCATGCATTGTGAAGGAAATGTATTAAGTGTAAGATATTCCCAGTGCCTCCCAGTTGGACATTCCTTCAATCACAGCCCGCCCCCCCTCCCGGACATGTAGCTCATACAATATTAAAGCTATCATATATGCAGAAATGTAAGACAAGATTGTTTTTAGCTTAAATGTAGACTAATACCGCTATGGCGGAGAAGTTGCAAATGTAGACTAACACCGCAATGACGGTGGACTTGCAATGTCTCACAATGGCATGTTAATGACATTAGTGAAGCATGTGATCCTCACCTCAATATCATTCTGAGAACAGATCCTTGTGTCTGAAGTAAGTAACATTGAATCTGGCTGCTGACCTTTGTGTCCTCTCCGTATGAATGGGTATTTTCCCTTATGGCTAATATCTTGAGTATCCTTTAACATGTGCGTACACCTGTATAGCCGATAGATGTGCTATCAATGTTTATTAACATTATCATATGGAAAGGGTGATAGTACACCTTGACCACTGACGCTGGTTAAAGCTAAGCATTGATTGTGAGATGACACATCATTATTAATGGTCATGGCCAGTGAGATTTCCTGAGAACTAGCTAATGGTTAGCCATGCTTGCAGATGGGGATCAGGTGAGTTGGTATATTGTTACAGTTACAGTATTTAGCACTATACTGTACATGCATGTTTTTCTTTTTTGTTAACCTCCTCTGTCTATTTTTTTACCACTTCTTTTCAGATTTTTGTTTTGGAAACACATTGTATGTGTGAAAGTGGATTGGATTACACACTCCTGAGGTTTTTGCATCTGTTTCATTGAGCAGATATAGACAAGTTGTAAGTGCTATGCACATTAATGGTTTCTTCAATTTATTGGAGTGATTTGTGATGATCCTTTTATTAATCAGATTCGGGTTGCAGTGGTGTAGTGGCCAAATGTGACCCTAGTAGGTGCTATGCATCATTCTCATTCTAGACTATGACATTACCCCCTTTAGGTATCTCCTTTTTCCCTAAAAGCCAATTGCCTTCCTGGGTCCCACCCACATTACATTAATGCACAGTCTTGTCCATTTCTGATTGTGCTCTGTGTATGAAAAGCTTTGTTATACCATGTCAGTGTGTTTTCAATAGTTGGTGTTTTGAGACACATAATTTATATCTAATCACAATATAAACAATATATATCTCACTGGGTTGCGCAGGGCAGGAACTTATCATCTCAGGCCTCAGCACATTACTCTAGCAAACTGTCTATGCTCTGGGCATGACCACAAGTAGCATAGATGCCCTGGCATTCTAAACCATACTCATAAGCCAAAATATAAATAATATTTTAATCATATTTTAACCGAGGGAAGATCCCAAATCCCAAATAGTCCAGTAATGCTCTGGGAATGAAGAAATGGGATGGCAAAGTGCTCTTCTGTGCCTCCCAAAATCCAGTCATGACAGTGTCCAATTACCTACTTCATGAAGTGGAAAGATACATTTAATGCAGAGATAAAGCATCTCTGAGCACCTGAGAAAGTGGCAGCTACAACTGTTAGCAATGTTATTAGGACTAAGACTGAGCTTATTAGCTCACAAAGACAAACCCAGTTGAGATAGAAACTGCTAAGAAACAGTCCAATAAAAAAAATGGAACTCAATGGAATACAATGATATCAAAATATAAATAGGGCATCTTTACAAACCGTGTGTTTGTTTATATTTACAAAGATAATATTCAATTTTAGATAGGCTGTTAGACAGTTGGATTTTGTTTGAATTATTGGTTAATCCCTGTTAGGTTATGGCAAAAACCACACACCTAACATCACTAATAGTTGTTTTTTTTATACACATTTCCAGAAATAAAGATTAAACTAAAAGATAAAAATAATTTAGTTAAATTAAAACAACTTCGTTAAAAATGGGAAGTGAGGTAACAAATGAGGTAGTCTCCTGTCATTGTATTCTTTTATGGTCCTATTTATGGTCCTAGTTTAGGGTAGGCCAAACTCATCTTCATCCATCCTCCTCTGGCCAGCCACTGCCCCCACCCATTCAAGGGTTCTTTAGAATAGTTAGCAGAGTGTTGCAAAGGACTTGATACTATGATAGGGAAATGTAGTGGGGTGAGCCTAGCCAGTGGCTCCAGATTTACATGAATGTAGGGAGAGAGTCTTTTATGATGTGTGTGAGCCTTTCGTTTATAAAATGTAATTTAATTTATTTATAACCGATTGTAGTATAAGGGTGTGTTTTCCTTTGTTTGGCAATATGGCTCTTTGTTGCCAAAGTTAGGTATTGAAGAAGTTTGTTTTGGGAGGTAGAGAGCAATGAGCTATTGTGTCCAGGCTCCTGCTTGTGGATATAGCTGTAAATTAGAGATAACAGAGGCTAATGAAAAAACTTCCCTCCATAAGTGAACTGCCCGGGGGCAGGTCCACCAAATATGTAGGAAGTATCCTGTCTCTGGGCATTCCCAAAAGCAATTGGGGCTGGGGGAAAGCTTCCATTTGTGGATTTTGTCAGACTTAATACAAAAAGCAACCATGTATTTAAAAGGGTCTCTGAGTTGATATAAATCACTCAACCTATAACCTTGGTGTTGGTAGGACTTTTTGTATATTTATCCGCTTCGAATGTAAGCTTAGAAATGTTCCCTACTTATTTTCCTTTACCAATATCTGGTTATATCGTATATACTACTATGCATTCTCAACACTATTCTCGTTGATCTCTTGTTCAAATATTCAACTTCTCCCTTCATTATCACCTTATTGTAATACTTAGATTTGTAGCAGATGACCGAACCTATTTAATTGTTTAACATTTTCACCTGTTTTTTCTTTACCTAGATGGTAAATTGTAGAATAAAGGTCTCAACATTTTCTTAACTTTAGGGGAATTTTGTGGTCTAGATTTTTCACACCCCTACCCCTGGCACAAACGTGTCCACTATTAGTTTTTGAGGAAAGAAGTTAATCACAATGCTTCTCATGTTAGATATATTGTTATTGTTATGTTTTCTGTATTTTGTATTTACTTTCTCCCTTTTCTCCTGTCTTAGTTCTCCACCCTGGACGATTTGCCTCTCCGTCATCCCTGGGCCATGGATCTCACTCCTGTCAATCAGAGCACCCTTCCTCAAGTACACAAGCATTCCTCTAAACTCTAAGAGATTGTGAATAACCAGACCTTCACCTTCATTACACATAATTTCAAGGGATTCAAATCGACCTTTAAAAGGTGGAAAGCTTTTATCTCTTATAAACCCCTTCTCCCCTCAATTTGCCCATAATAAGACTCCTAAATATCTACATAAACTATACTCCATCTTCTATGCAACCACTCAACCCACTAAAAAAGCAGGAGCGTCAATCCTTCTCCATAAGGATTTCCCTTTCCACGTTGAAAATAAAAAAACGGACCCTGAAGGCAACTTTATCAGGAACCCTTCTGGGCAAAACAACTATCACTAATTACTCTTTATTCCCCTACAAATGAACCACATAACACACTTATCAAACTATTTTAATGCCTCATATCCATGGACCCAGGCAAAATAATTCTTAACTTTACTCTAAATCCCCAACTACACAGATCCTCCAAGCACCAGGATAATATATTCCCCAGTTAAGTTACACTTAATAAATGCCTGGAGATATAGGCATCCAACTGAAAGGGAATATTATTTCTATTTCCCAGTCCATGGGTCCTATTCAAGAAAAGATACATTTCTTCTTGACTCCTCCGCGTTTGATGGTATAGAAAAAAACTGAGATCTGTCCATGCCCCTTGTCCACTTTGTGGTCAGCATATCCTTAGAATTAGACCCTAATGCCAAACCACCCTACTCCTGGAAACTTAACAACATACTTATCTCAAACCCAACATTTAGGGATCAGATTACCAAAGACATGCAAGTATTTTTCTCCACCAATATAAGCCAGGACTCAGACATTGGTTAGTTTTGGGCGACCCATAAGGCCTATATAAAAGGTTCATTTGTAAAATTAGCCTCCTTGCATAAGAAACAACTAAGGGAAAAAAACACGAAGGAAAGACTTAATTAGTTGGAAAAACTTAATCAAATCAAATCCACACCCAACCTCTGTAAAAAGATAGTTTAGAATTCGATTTAATATTGTTAGCTTACCCAAAAAAAATCTATGAAGTGGACGCACCACAAATTTTATTCTAATGCTAACAAGCCAGATACTCTCCTAGCCAAAAATCTGAAAGGTAAATTATTGCAATCAAAAAAAATTTGGTTTAAAACTCCATCAGGAGATATCACTACTAGTCCCAACGAAAACATTCTCCACTTTCTTTCAAAAACTATATACATCCTCCCCACCTAACTCAGAAATTCAAATGGCCTTCTTCCCCAGGTTATTATTATTATTAACTAGCGAATTGCCCGTCAAAAAATGACGGCAATGGAATTGTAAGGTAGCTAATTTTGTTTTGTGTGTACTACTGAAATATATAATACAAATTAATAAATGAATATACTTTACCTATTTTGAAGCATTGTGTTGAAGAGCTGCAATCTGTTTTGATGTTGCTGCAGCATTAATGGTGTGGAGGTGCTGTGTAAGCGTGCTGAATGTATGCAGTGTAATAGTGTGCGTCCGCAAGACGAAACCGCTAGCAAAGTTGTGTAGTTCTGCATTGTTCTAAAATGCCGGCTAATGTGTGGTATGCGTCTGTAGTGGAATATCCGTAGGTGTTTTGTGGTGTTTTGCGAGTTTCTTGTGGTGTTTTGCGTGTTTAGAGTGCTGTAGCCTCGTTTTCGTTTTGTTCGTCGGCCATTTTTTCTCTCGCTTAGAGAATTTTTTAGTGTCTAAACTCTTTTATTATGAGTTAAATGAAGGTGTAACTTCATTTTTTGAGGTCCTGGATGCTCCCTCTTGCTGTAGGTAAGCTTTTTATGTATGTGTTGTGTGTATTTATTGTGTTTTTCATTTTTTCATGTCCGCGGGTTGCGGCCGATTTTTGCGAGTCCGTAATGTGTGTTAACGTGTCTCGTATGTTGTTTGCTTTGCGCCGTAAAGTTTGCGAGGGTTGCAGTTGCTTCGCGAGGGCCGCAGTTGATACACACACAATATACACACACATTATATATACACACACAATATACACACACATTATATATACACAAACAATACACACACACAATATACACACACATTATATATATACACACACACACACATTATACATACACACACACACAATATATACACACAATATCTATACACACACACATTATATACATACACATGGTGTTAATGATCAGTGTATAATTAGTTTATATGGCAGGTCTCAGTGATTGCACATGTTCCTCAGACCCCATTATCTCCCTGTCACTCACAGTCAGCTACCCAGGCCCGGCTCCTCCAGCTCTGAGGCCTGCTCCAGTCCACGGATCCACGGTGTTTCCTGTTCCCCAGGCCGGCCCTGCGCGGGGCATTATGGGGAGGAGGTGGCTGCTCCATCCCAACAACTGGATTGCCGGGCCCCGGGATGGTGCGGCTACTGGCAGTGGCGGCGTGGGCCCTGCGCGGGGCATTGTGGGGAGGAGGTGGCTGCTCCAATCCACTGGATTGCCGGGCCCCGGGATGGTGCGGCTACTGGCAGTGGCGGCGTCTGGCGGGTTCGGCTAGTGGCAGTGGCGGCATTGTGGGGAGGAGGTGGCTGCTCCATCCCAACAACTGGATTGCCGGGCCCCGGGATGGTGGGGCCACTGGCAGTGGCGGCGAACCGGGGCATTGTGGGGAGGAGGTGGCTGCTCCATCCCAACAACTGAGGCCCTTGCACGCATCCCTCGCTACGCGAGGGCTGCGGGCAAGGGCCTCAGTTGCTGGGATGGAGCGCCTTCGGCAAGCGTGAGCAACGGCCCGTACGCTCACAATTATATATGTGATGTTTATTTGTATTGTGCCAACATATTCTGTAGCGCTAAAAGAACAAGGAAAAATAAAATCTTAACAACTGCAGAAGTTTTGAGCTTAGAATATTTGTAGAAATTGCTTTATTTCAAAGCTACTTACAATCTAAAAGGGAATGAAAGAGGCAGAAACCTGGAGAATAAGGAGTGTGATACTCAATCATCCGGGGTAGAGTCTAAATAAAATAAATGAATATCACAGGCATTTTGATATCATGAACTATAATGGTAGACCATATGAGTGTAATAGAAATGTTTCTCAAAATATAAAGAAGAGAGAAACACACTACTGGTAATGGTCACTAACCCTCATTAGGTTAGTCTGTTATAAATATTCATGGTATAGGAGTAAGAAAAAAGAAGGAAACGGAAATAAGGTACAGTGCCTTGCAAAAGTATACCCCCCCTCCCCCCTTGGCATTTTTCATTTTTTGTTGCCTCACAACCTGGAATTAACATGGATTGTTTGAAGATTTACATCATTTAATTTACAGAACATGCCCACAAATTTGAAGATGTTTTTTTTTTTATTGTGAAGCAAACAACAAATAGGACAGAATAACAGAAAAATTCAATGTGCATAACTATTCACCCCCTTAAAGTCAATACTTTGTGTAGCCACCTTTTGCGGCAATCACAGGTCCAAGTCTTTTTGGATAAGTCTCTATGAACTTGCCACATCTTACCACTGGGATGTTTGCCCATTCCTCCTTGCAAAACTGCTCCAGCTCCTTCAAGTTGGATGGTTTGCGCTTGTGAACAGCAATCTTTAAGTCTGACCACATATTTTCTATTGGATTGAGGTCTGGGCTGTGACTAGGCCATTCCAACACATTTACATGTTTCCTCTTAAACCACTCAAGCGCTGCTTTAGCAGTGTGTTTGGGGTCATTGTCCTGCTGGAAGGTGAACCTCCGTCCTAGGTTCAAATCACACACAGAGTGATACAGGTTTTGCTCAAGAATATCCCTGTATTTAGCACCATCCATCTTTCCCTCAACTCTGACAACTTTCACAGTTTAAGCTGCTGAAAAATGGATGGTGTTCTTTGGGTGATGTGTTTGGTTTGCGCCAGACATAGCATTTTATTTGATGGCTGAAAAGGTAAATTTTAGTCTCATCAGCCCAGAGCACCTTCCTCCATACATTTTGGGAGTCCCACATGCCTTTTTGCAAACTCAAAACGTTCCATTTAGTTTTTTGCTGAAAGTAATGGCTTTCTTCTGGCCACTCTGCCATAAAGACCAACTCTATGGAGCGTGCGGCTTATTGTCATCCCATGTACAGATACTCCAGTCTCTGAAGCTCCTCCAGGGCTACCTTAGGTCTCTGTGCTGCCTCTCTGATTAATGCCCTCCTGGCCAGTCTGTGAGTTTTGGTGGGCGGCCGTCTCTTGCTGTTGTGCCATGTTCTTTCCATTTGGTTATGATAGATTTGATGGTGCTCCTGGGGATCATCAAAGATTTGGATATATTTTTATAACCTTACCCTGACTTGTACTTCTCAACAACATTGTCCCCTACTTGTTTGGAGAGTTCCTTGGTCTTCATGGCAGTGTTTGGTTAGTGGTGCCTCTTGCTTAGGTGTTTCAGCCTCTGGGGCCTTTCAGAAAAGGTGTCTATATGTAATGACAGATCATGTGACACTTAGATTGCATACAGGTGGACATCATTTCACTAATTATGTAACTTCTGAAGGTAATTGGGTGCACCAGAGCTTTTTATGGGCTTCATAACAAAGGGGGTGAATACATACACACAGGCCAATTTTCTATTTCTAAAAAGTAGTTTTATGTATATATTGTTCTCATTTCACTTCACCAACTTAGACTATTGTGTTCTGATCCATCACATAAAATTCAGATTAACAAAACATTGAACTTAAGGCTGTAATGTAACAAAATAGGTAACAAGTCAGGGGGGGTGAATACTTTTGCAAGGTACTGTATATGGACATTGGGGTCATGCTAAATTAATACTAAAAAATGGATGCCAATAAATGGAGATTATGTAATAGGAATTAAGGATCTGCTTTTCAGTCCTTATACTCTAGAAAGAGTATAAGGACTGAAAAGCAGATCCTTAATAATGACAGCGTTGGATTTTAATGTCAATTTGAGAAATGACAAGGGCTTATAAAAAAGCTGTAAAGTTATTTCCTTAATTCAGTCCATTAGGCATGACTGTGTTTAGCATTGTAATCCATTGTGCTTCATTCTGTAGCAACAGGGAGTCTATATTCTCTTTTCTGATGCCAAGTGTGACTTTCTCAAGGACAAGACATGTGACCAATGGTTTTGACTTATGATAGTTAGGAAAATGTCTCACCACAGAGGTGATGATCTTATTCTTCTCCAAATCTTTTATGGCATTCTTTATATTGCAGAGATGTTCACCAAGTCTTTTCCTTAGATTTCCTTTCTCTTGGTCTTGCCGATGTACTTGAGATGACAAGGACACTCTAGATAGTAAACAAAATACACCGGTGTTCAATCTTCTCATCCAATTATTCAATTGGTTCAAGCCTACTCAAGCCTACGGTCAGCCTACCTTCCTATCAAGGTCTCAGAAGAAGCCAGTGACGCGAAGCGCGCGCGTCAGACCTATCCAGTAGCCGCGCAGTCTGATGATGTCAGTAGCTCCATGAGAGGCAGCAGATGAGACATGCCTGAGTCTCCAGCACTATCCTGACACTCACATTTTGATCTGACTTGCTGATACATCCAAGACTCTTGTTTTGTCTTAATTTAGACAGCACTTCAAAGGTAAGTGGGAATTAGTCCTAGCAGCAGTTAGGCTAGATTTTTGCACCTGTACTTCCATTTTTCAGAGACAGGAGTTCTTAGGTCTCAGTCTCATAGAGGATCTGTGGTGGGTCCTGCTTGCACCACCACCCACTAGTTATACAGGGCCACAGTGCTATTTCCCCCTTTTTGAGTCCCACTGCCTAGGTATTGTTTATGCTTGTATCTGTACTGTCTGATCCAACTAACCCACACAAATTACCTATTTTGTATCTATGATACCAATACATGTTACCAGTATACCAACACACTCTTTTCTATAGTGTGCTCATTACTTTGTGTGGACCATTCCCAGACATCAAGCGCTATTGTATTTATACTCCTGTAAATATACACAATTTCTAATCGCTGTTTATTAACCTGTTTGTTTATATTAATTATTTTCAATAAAAGTTATTTTTTATCTATCTCATCTCTGTGATTTATTTTCCTTACACCTATACCATGAATATTTATCACAGACTAACCTAATGAGGGGTAAGAAAAGATAAGGAGTATCAAGGGTCAGGAAGGGAAAGCTTGCCTAGATGATCTTGTGTGCACCTTATCTGAGCCTAATTTATCCATCCCCACCCTCTTACATATGCTAGAAAACTTTTGAAAATTTGCAGGCTTAAATATTAATGTAGAAAAGACGGAAGAGTTGAATATCTCATTATCTAATAAGGAACAGGAATTCCAACATCAAAATTACAAATTCATATGGCCATCTTCCCACATCAAATATTTAAGGGTTATCATTACCCACAGAACCTCTGACCTTCATAAGGTCAACTATACCGCTCTCTTTAATGCCCTTAGACAAAATATGTCGAAATTGGTCAAAATGTCAAATATCCTGGCTAGGTTGCAGTCAGTCAAAATTAATCTTCTTCCCCGCCTATTGTACCTATTCCGCTCCCTCCCCATTGTCATTAATTATAAAGAATTAGATAAATTTCAATGAGAAGTCTTTAACTTTATATGGCAAAATAAAACTCACAGAATATCCAAACAAATTATGTTCAAACACAAATCCAAAGGAGGTCTCTCCTGCCCAAACTTTAAGCTTTACTATACAGCTGCACAGCTAGTATTTATCTCAATAGCCCATTCAACTACACATCAACCCTTATGGGTTTTCATGGAAAATCTTATGATGAATAGGGATTCGTCGTACTCTATAATCTGGCTCCCAAAGCCACACCTCCTTCCTAGGAATACAAACAATCCATATATCAAACGAACCCTCACCCATTGGAACTGGGCTAACCAACTTAGCATCTAAATACTCTTACCTAACACCAATCATTCCACAGCCACAACTTCCTATTAATGTCACAAACAATTCTTTAGCTTGGTTGGTACATCGATAACACTATCTTCTCATTCAATCATATGAGAGATCCTCATAATATTCCTTTCCAAGAACATTTTACATTCTGAAGAATTAAACATTTCCTCCATATTATAGAACATTCTTTAATTAAACTAAACTCAAATTGGCATACAAGAATCTGCCATAAGGACCCACTCACAGAAGGTATTATACGTATTTTACTGTTGCAACACAACATTTGAAATATATAAACATGGTGAACAGACTTAAATATCACCTGGGACCTAGAAACCTGGCGAGAATCATGGCAAAATCTTACCAAAGGCTCACTCAACAGCAGCATTCTGGAGACATCTATAAAAGTCCTTCACAGGATATATATTACTCATAAATATTTTAACGGACATTGATACAGGTTCCAAAAGAGAATTCTTAGAAGGAAGTGGAGTGTACCTTTTATATAACAATAACATTAAAGGGGACTTCAATTAGTTAAGTCACCTTGATAGAGTTTTTATATAAATTAAAAAAAATTGCCTAAAGAGTCCCTTTAATACTACAGTCATTGACTACTATTGTCAAAGTCACGATTGAGGTGTAGCAGGAAAATAGGTGTAATTTTAATTTAGTACAAGACATTTTAATAAAGTGATATGTTGTGAGGAGTCTGACTATGGAAATTGTTTACAGACAGTATTGCAAAGAATATATGTGAGATTGGTACACGTTCAGCGAGTATTGTATGTGTTGCTCAAGTGGGATTCCATGAGGTGTCCATTAAGATCAATAATAAACTTGAAGCAAAGAGCCACCAAGTATAAGATAATAAAGATATAGATCCAGCTACGTGTTAACAACACATGCATGCCTTAGATATTTTAAAAGTTTTGGGATGTACACACTTAGTATCATTAATGTAGATATGAATGATTTTTATGTGATGTCAACTAATATATACAACATACATTTACATTAATAGTTCCACTAGGTATAATTAATCAGTATGTAGACCAGATACATGTGTTGTTATTGTTTATGAAGCAGTATAGCTTATTTACTATCATGGTCTATATATAGACTCTGTCTACATACTTTGATTTCAGCATCTAGTATGTTTCAGCACCTGTAAGGTTAAATAGAAATGGTTAACAATACTCACCCTATAAAAGATGCTGGATCCATGCCCCTTGTCTGCTTCTGTGGAAGCCAAAAGCGAAACATGTGTTAGGCTGTCAATGGTGCGTACAGGTCACATTGATGATCACACACTGCTAGTCTTTGTAGGGAGCGGACAGTCTTTTAAATATTTTATAGATAGTTATTATTGATTCAATACTTACCGGGCAGAATGGATTTTTAAAATATGAAAGGTCACTAACTGTTAAGATATTTTAGACAGATGCCAGCATTGGTGATATGATCCAATTTGTAGTATAGACAGACTCTCCATAATAATAATTATTTTGGGTATAGGCCTGTATGTATATTCTAGAGTATCTTCCACAATGGCAACAAAGATACCTATCTAAGTTACCTGGATTAGAAGTTTGGTTACAATATTGTATATTTTATTGGTATAGATATTCGTCATCAAAAGTTATTCTAAGGTATAGGCCGGTATTCTTATCTTAGCAGGCTACTTATTCAAACTTTCAGGACATTTATTACATTCTCCATAGTAGTAATGTGTAGGCAATCTGTTTCAATAAAAGTTATTTCAAGGTACAGGCTGGTATTTTTATTTTAGCAGAACGTTCATTACAACATTTAGGACATTTATTATATTCTCAGTAGTGCGAATGTGCAAGTAATTTGCGTATAGCCCTGTAACAGCTATATATGTATGGTTTGATACATTCATCCAAATACACATTTTATATTAACAACTATTCTTATGTGTAGGCAGGTATGCTCTTATATGATTCGAAACAATCAAAGACACAATCAATTCTTCCTTTAAACGTGATTCATAAACTCCTATTTAGGAGTTTTGGGTTTATACAAAAGTCGTCCTAAAACTATATACATATGTGGTTGGGTTGGATTGATATGGTATACATGTATTATCCTATTAACTTACCTGACAGAGAACCAATATAGTGAGGATGTGGTTTGATGGCCTTGTCTCACCAGTGTTTTTATATAGAAAGCTGAACTAAAGAAATATTACGCAGTACCCAACTCTTGTATTGTGTGTCTTTAATTGACCCCAACAACTAAATACAATAAACAATTGAACCACTGAAAGGATGAATTCCAATGATGTATGAATTAAGATAATCTTACATCAACCTATATAAATAAAGAATGAATATAATTTTACAGCAGCCTATATAAAGACACTATAGCTACTATCTAAAATGAAATCTGTGCTTAAAAACACTTCAAACTATATAAATTGGAAATTGATAGACAGACAGCCCTATTAAATTTGGGCTATGTGTAAAAAAGTAGCTTGTAACGTAGTTCTTAGGACTTACTGCTAATAAATTAGCACCGTAAAGCAGGCCACAGACAACTTGCGCGTTAAGATGCAGCAAGACGGAAAAAGCCTACGGCATGAGCGACGTTGAACTTCACAGCCGTAAATCCATTGATCTGTCAAGCCCGTAACCACTACATTTCCAATTTATCTTTTAGATTGCAACAAAGTCACTCGAGAGCAAGCATGTAACACGCAAATGTAGCCCAAAGGGCAGTGTGTGCTGGAGAGGACTCGCAAGGGGGTAAAGTCCAATACGTAGCACCTGAAATGCAAATAAAAACACACTACTGTACTATTAAAAGGGAAAGTGATGTTAGGTCTTAGAATTAATAGCAAAACATTCTTAATCGGCCCAGAAAAATACTTAATTTCATGTATAATTTTTGTGTTATGTCGATCCCGGCAATCATGTGTTAATACATATACTGTAACTCGCATGTGACAGAATATCATATTTACAGCTTTATTAATATTGCATCATAACTGGAATGTGGGTCCGATCGTAAATCTTAATTGAACCTCGTAAGACTTTGAAATCCAACCTCCATTTTTCTGTGAAGCAAATATGACGATCTCTGTTTCCATTGGCTCCATCTAAACCCGCAACTATGGGTTTGACTAATTGATTACGTTCAAGCCCACAAATCCAACGGTTGACAAATGGTTTACGGGTTTGCATCTCTAGCTCTTAGCTCAAATCCCGTTCCAATTTAATAGCACCGTAATTCTGCCAAATTTCAAGCCTGCAGCCGTTGCAAGCTTCATGTTGGAGTTACTGGAGTCGAATTTAATAGGGCTGAGAGTCTTTTGAGATAATGAGTTTGTGGTTTGTTGGCTTTTTTTTGTAGTGACATTGTATGGAGGATACATCAATGAATTTCCAATAGATGTATTATATGTTCATAAGCTAATTTACAAGTCACCAAGAAACTTTCTAATGGGTAACTTCTTGCTATTTATTTGGCAGAGACTGCTGACAGTGAGACCGTGGCTTGATGGCCTTGACTCATTGAAGAGATTCAGAAAGTTTGTATGCTTATGAACAATGGAGCTCTCAAGAAATATAATGGGAAATGAGAGACTCAATAAAATACATATATGTATCTTTGGCCTCTATAGAATCCTAACGTGAAATGCACACATTAGGCCACTACTCAGTCTGTGTCGACGTCTGATGACTGCAAACACTGTTTAACATTCCAGCCAGCAGATTCGGCTGCACTTAGCTCCCTAATATCAGTCTTACTATGTTTATATAAGAGAAATTAAGGGAAGGGGGTAGAAGTAGGAGGAATGTGGGTGTTAAGACCCAGAATTGAGGTGCCACATGCACCTCAATTTTCTCTTCTTGGTCATGCATTTGTGTTGAATCTCGCAGCTCCCAACCAAAACACCTCTTCGGAGAACTCAGGACCTCACAGGTTGCAAACTCAGCTCCAAAGTAAAAATAATAAACTCTTACATACTGTTGATTAGGATTAAATCAGAACATCAGACACCGGCAGGCATTCCTTTTATTAGAATGTCCAACTCAGACTGAAACTTTATTCTTGCTTCAGATACATTTTGAAACCAAAACAATAAAAATACTTTTTGCCCCACCCGTTGAATACGGTTACAAACCTCCCAAATATCTTTCCCCTGAGACATCTGATATGATATGTTTACACCCCCACTAGGTCTGGTTTTAAAATATTCTTGTTCATATGTGCCAGGTCTGGTTTTACAATATCCTTGTTCATATGTGTCATTGGGGTAGGGAAACACCTAAGATGGAAGTCAGTGTATCCAGCATGGCTTACCACATACATTTTTTTAAACATTATACATAAAGGTAAAAAAAACACCTGTCACAGTTCTTAGACCACATCCCATGTCCATCTTGATAGCCTTCCTGGGCTAGGGTCCCAAATAACTTAGTCTGTGAATTTAGGGGGCTGTGACAATGCAGATTTGGTTCATACAGGGCCCTGCTTGTGAGATTTAGGTGAGCCCCATTCCTGTCCCCTCCCCTCAAACGTCAGTCATGACAGTGGGGATCTCTGGGACAATATTATTAAAAATAAAGTACTCCTCATTTACTGGGATCTCATATTGGACCGTTTTACATTCAAATAATGGTCCCTTCATGGCCAACTATAGACACCAAGTAACAAGGATTACATTGTATGTATGAGGACAACTACAATGTACGTATTAGTGTCCAACATATTAATTCAGTGGTGGGATAGATGATCTAGCTAAAACCTGGAAAATGAACATACCTACATTTGATGAGGTAAGGAGAAAAAATCAATACATACACATAATGTGCTTGATTTCTGCCGACGTAAATGAAAATTTTAGAAAGTGGGCAAAAATATGTTGAAACTAAAAGAAAAAAATGTTATACTCAATATGTTTAGTAGGGAGAGTTACAATGCCCCCTTCTTCCCTGGAAAATTTGAAGAAATATTTTTATATTGAAGTAAATATGCAAAAATGCAAAATGTATGTTGATTATCTTTATCTCTCTTGTTTTTCAATAAACATATTTAACCAAAAAAAAAAACAACCATATACATGAAAATAAGTATAAGTGAAATAATTAGACTCAAAACACTCCTCTACCATTATTCACTTACTTATGTGTGGTTAGGGGTGTTAGAAACAGGGGATTAAATGAATACGGAACACAAAAAAATAGTAAAATTAAACCTAATCATGTATTACCAGATTTGGCCACTAGGTGCTATGGAGCAGTATGTTTTCCCATGAAAGCTTTCACCCATAATATACATAATATACATAATAAGTTGGCATATGGACATACAGTACATTATATATATATTAGGACCTCCATGTTAACAGCTATAGCTGAGAAATGGTCTCAGATTGGTAAACCTCTCACACTGCATAGCAGATTCAGAAGAGCATGTTTACTCATGAGCTGCAGATGGCACACCGCAGCAGGATTAAATATTTTGATATGAGCCATAGTCAACAAAGCTCATTATACATAGCAATGTTCATACAGTATGTGTAATACAACCACTACAGCCAATAATGTCTGAAATGACCCTGATGTCAGGTATACAGAAACACACTGCAATCAGATAATACTATTAAATTACACCTTTTTTTCACTAATTTCAATACCCAGGAGGTCTGGGTTTCCCACAGAGCCACAGGCAGATTATGCTTATGTTCCAGATAATCCTTGGCAAGGGAAGGAAGAAAAATCACTAACTGGATCAGAGGGCCCGGGACATCATCAGGAATCTGGTTATACCGATGTTGTGTAGGAGATGACAGAGGTTGAGTATGATACCAGTCAGCCACTGTCTGGCCATTATGACTCTCCATCCAGGCCCTGCCACAGCTCAACATACCACTCTCTGCCTCCACCTCTTACCATCTAAACACCCTCTACACTAACCCATTAACACCTACACTACCTACCTACACTACACTACCTACCCCCTAATAACCCCATCCCCACCACTGTAATTACAGAAATCAAAAAAACTAGTCATCAAAAATCTACATTACACAAAATAAAAAAACCTAAATCACAAAAAATAAAAAATGTACATTACAGAAAAAAAAATCTAAGTCACAAAAAAAAAGGAACATTACAGAAAAAAAAAATACATTACAACCCCCCCCCCCCACACTATAGAAAAAAAAATTACACACCTGAAAAGGAAATACATATAATGCAGTAGATAGAATACAATACATACAATGCAATACAATTAAATACAATACAATTAAATACAATACAATTAAATACAATACACCACTATCTAATATACATCCCCCTATCTAATATACAATACTATCTATGTAATATACATCCCCTTTCTATCTAATATACAGTACATGCTATCTCTATATAACAACCCTAATTCTAAGCTAAAATTTAATAATTAAGACCACTTACCTTTGAGATGTTTCTTCAGATCAGCAACCTAGGTTAAAAAAGATTTAAAAAATTAGTACAACACGTTTACATAAAATAAATAAACATTCTAAACATTCTAAATATTCTACTCACCTTTCCAGCATGTCCCCGTCTTTTTTCTTTTCTTCTTCTCCGGTGCCTGTTAAAAAAAACATAACATTAATACATATACATAAACATAAAAACAAGTAAAGTAAACATAATCTACATTGTACTTACCTCCCCGCGATGTCTCCGGCCTCCTCGTCTTCTGCCCCGGATGGGCCCTGGAAGCATCCGCGCTCTAAAAAATAAAGTTAAAAAAAACAAAACACATCCGCACTCGTCCCCGACGCTAATGACCCCAATGAATGAAAGGGTTAATTAAGGGCTTATGGGGGTCTATATTGACCCCCATGAGTGAGGGGGTTAATGAAGTGCTTCTGGGGGTCTGTATTGACCCCCATGAGTGACACAGTTAATGAAGGGCTTATGGGGGTCTATATTGACCCCCATGAGTGACAGGGTTAATTAGGGGTTTATGGGGGTCTGTATTGAACCCCATGAGTGACACAGATAATGAAGGGCTTATGGGGGTCTGTATTGACCCCCATGAGTGACAGGGTTAATGAAGGGCTTATGGGGGTCTGTAACCCCAACACTGCCCTGGCTCAGTAGCGGTTTTATTTTGTGTTGTATTAGTGTTAATTTTATAAGCGATTTTTTCAAAGTGCTACTGGTCACGCACTTTGAATTGTTTTTGAGTTGTGTGTTTATGTGTAGTCCCGCGGGTTGTAGGTATGATGCACAAGGCGTGCGGGGTCGTAGGAATGAGCGCCTACGGCACTAATCCCCACCAGCGCTGTGAGCGCCTTTGGCATTCCCTGCCTAAACGTACCAGATCGTAGGGATGAGCATGTACGGCGCTGATCTCCACCAGAGCAAGGTGCGTCTAAGGCGAGGGACGCAGTTGCTGAAGGCTCGCTTTTCACCCTTGCATTAGCAACGGATTTTGCCAAGCCCGCGTTGCTGAGAATTATATATATAATATATAAACACACATAAACACATATATACAATATATATTTTTATATATATATATATATATATATATTTATATATATATATATATATATATATATATATATATATATATATATATATATATATATAGCTTCCCAGAATGCAGTGTAATAACTGTTTTTCTCGGAGCTCTGTTCTGGAAGCAGTTTTTTTTACTTGCTTTAGACATTTAAATGTGAACACAGATGTACTATTTATTTGCTGTACTACTGTACGGTAGAGGGCTTCTATCACTCTTTTGCTACCATATTATAATTGATTGATGTGGTGAACTACCTACTCATAATCTCCACCCATAATGAAATCTGGAAAAATGCTGCAATATTTATGTTTTTGGTCTAATTAGAGATGTGTAAAGTTCCCTTATGGGGATAAAATATACGCAGGGCATGGAAATGGTGTAACAGCATATCACATATAATAGTTGTCAAACTACGAAACGCTTTTGCGAGCTCGCAAGAACTGCATTCCTCGCGAAGGTGGAGGCTCCAACGTCGGCTGCAATGAGGTTAAAAACACACGCACAACTAAGAAAAAAACATTAACACTTCGGAAAAATACGACCATAACGGCCGAACCGTGCACTCCTAAAAACAGTCAAAACACAATAAAAACCCACAAAAAATACATAAAAAGCTTACCCATAGCAGGGGGGGGGGGGGCACCCAGGATCTCTGAAGGTGAAGTTACACCTCCATTTAAGTCCAAATTCCTGAGTTCAGACACACGAAAATCCCCTAAGCGAAAGAAAAAATGGCTGCCGAAAAAAACGAAAACGAAGCTCAAAGCCCAGGACTGCCCAGCCACGTACAACTTAGCCAAGAAGGGATCCGAGATAAGCTTGGAAACCCGCATTAACCCCACGGGATCCGAGATAAGCTCGGAGACCTGCATTAACCCCACATTAACCATCGCAGTGGGGGTCCCGATCGCACGCGATCGGGGACCCCCGCTGCAATGAAAATTCAAAATTCCTGCGTTACAAGTCCTTAAAGGACCATAAATGTCCTTAAAGGACCCACTATAAAAAAATATATACACTATCACGCATGGGGCTCTATGCAGAGCCCCATTACCATTAATTAACCCCCTCACTCATGGGGGTCAATATAGACCCCCATAAGTTCTTCATTAACCCTGTCACTCATGGGGGTCAATACAGACCCCCATAAGCACTTCATTAACCCCCTCACTCATGGGGGTCAATATAGACCCCCATAAGCCCTTCATTAACTCTGTCACTCATGGGGGTCAATACAGACCCCCATAAGTCCTTCATTAACTGTGTCACTCACGGGGGTCAATACAGACCCCCATATGCACTTCATTTACCCCCTCACTCCTGGGGGTCAATATAGACCCCCATAAGCCCTTCATTAACCCTGTCACTCATGGGGATCAATACAGAACCCCATAAGCCCTTCATTAACCCTGTCACTCATTGGGGTCAATACAGGCCCCCATAAGTGCTTCATTAACCCCCTCACTCATGGGGGTCAATATAGACCCCCATAAGCCCTTCATTAACCACTCACTCATGGGGGTAAATACAGACCCACATAAACCCCTAATTAACCATGTCATTGATGGGGGTCAATATAGACCGCCATAAGCCCTTCATTAACCCTGTCACTGATGGGGGTCAATACAGACCCTCATATGCACTTCATTAATCCCCTCACTCATGGGGGTCAATCAAGACCCCCATATGCACTTCATTAACCCCTTCACTCATGGGGGTCAATATAGACCCCATAAGCCCTTCATTACCTGTGTCACTCATGGGGGGTCAATACAGTCCCCATAAACCCTAATTATCCTGTCATTCATGGAGGTCAATATAGACCCCCATAAGCCCTTCATTAACCCTGTCACTCATGAGGGTCAATACAGACCCCATATGCACTTCATTAACCCCCTCACTCATGGGGGTCTATATAGAACCCCAAAAACCCTTCATTAACCCTGTCACTCATGGGGGGCAATACAGACCCCCATAAGACCTTCATTAACCCCCTCACTCATGGGGGTCTATATAGATCCCCATAAGCCCTTTATTAACTGTGTCACTCATGGGGGTCAATATAGACCCCCATAAGCACTTAATTAACCCCCTCACTCATCGGGGGTCAATACAGACCCCCATAAACCCCTAATTAACCCTGTAATTCATGGGGGTCAATATAGACCCCCATAAGCCCTTCATTAACACTTTCACTCATGGGGGTCAATACAGACCCCCATATGCACTTAATTAATCCCCTCACTCATGGGGGTCAATCAAGACCCCCATATGCACTTCATTAACCCCTTCACTCATCGGGGTCAATATAGACCCCATAAGCCCTTCATTACCTGTGTCACTCATGGGGGGTCAATACAGTCCCCATAAACCCCTAATTACCCTGTCATTCATGGAGGTCAATATAGACCCCCATAAGCCCTTCATTAACCCTGTCACTCATGAGGGTCAATACAGACCCCCATATGCACTTCATTAACCCCCTCACTCATGGGGGTCAATATAGACCCCCATAAACCCTTCATTAACCCTGTCACTCATGGGGGGCAATACAGACCCCCATAAGACCTTCATTAACCCCCTCACTCATGGGGGTCTATATAGATCCCCATAAGCCCTTTATTAACTGTGTCACTCATGGGGGTCAATATAGACCCCCATAAGCACTTAATTAACCCCCTCACTCATCGGGGGTCAATACAGACCCCCATAAACCCCTAATTAACCCTGTAATTCATGGGGGTCAATATAGACCCCCATAAGCCCTTCATTAACCCTTTCACTCATGGGGGTCAATACAGACCCCCATAGGCACTTTATTAACTGTGTCACTCATGGGGGTTAATACAGACCCCCATTAGCACTTTATTAACCCCCTAACTCAGGGGGGTCAATATCGACCCCCATAAGCCCTTCATTAACCCTCTCACTTATGGGGGTCAATACAGACCCCCATAAGCCCTTCATTAACTGTGTCAGTCATGGAGGTCAATACAGACCCCCTTAAGCACTTAATAAACCCCCTCACTCATGGGGGTCAATACAGACCCCCATAAACCCCTAATTAACCCTGTAATTCATGGGGGTCAATATAGACCCCCATAAGCCCTTCTTTAACCCTGTCACTCATGGGGGTCAATACAGACCCCCATAAGCCCTTCATTAACTGTGTCACTCATGGGGTCAATACAGACCCCCATAAGCCCTTAATTAACCCCCTCACTCATGGGGGTCAATACAGCCCCCATAAGCCCTTAATTAACCCCCTCAATCATGGGGGTCAATACAGACCCCCATAATACATATAATTAACCTTGTCTCTCATGGGGGTCAATAAAGACCCACATAAGCCCATAAATAACCATGGCACTCATGGGGGTCAATACAGACCACCATAAACCCTTACTTAACCCCATCACTCAAGAGGGTCAATACAGCCCCCCATAAGCCCTTAATTAACCCACTCATTCATGGGGGTCAATACAGATCCCCTTAAGCCCTTCTTTAACCCCCTCACTCATGGGGGTCAATACAGACCCCCGTAATACATATAAATAACCTTGGTTCTCATGGAGGTCAATAAAGACCCACATAAGCCCATAAATAACCATAGCACTCATGGGGGTCAATACAGACCCCCATAAACCCTAAATTAACTCTGTCACTCAGGAGGGTCAATACAGCCCCCCATAAGCCCTTAATTAACTTCCTCAATCATGGGGGTCAATACAGACCCCCATAAGCCCTTCATTAACCCTGTCACTCATGGGGTCTATACAGGCCCTCATAAGCACTTCATTAACCCCCTCACTCATGTGGGTCAATATAGACCCCCATAAGTTCTTCATTAACTGTGTCACTCATGGGGGTCAATACAGACCCCCATAAGCCCTTCATTAACCCTGTCACTCATGGGGTCTATACAGGCCCTCATAAGCACTTCATTAACCCGCTCACTCATGGGGGTCAATATAGACCCCCATAAGTTCTTCATTAACTGTGTCACTCATGGGAGTCAATACAGACCCCCATAAACCCCTAATTAACCCTGTAATTCATGTAAGTCAATATAGACCCCCATAAGCCCTTCATTAACCCTTTCACTCATGGGGGTCAATACAGACCCCCATAAACCCTTCATTATCTGTGTCACTCATGGGGTTCAATACAGACCCCCATAAACCCCTAATTAACCCTGTCACTCATGGGGGTCAATATAGACCCCCATAAGCCCTTCATTAACTGTGTCACTAATGGGGGTTAATACAGACCCCCATTAGCACTTTATTAACCCCCTAACTCAGGGGGGTCAATATAGACCCCCATATGCCCTTCATTAACCCTGTCACTAATGGTGGTCAATACAGACCCCCATAAGCATTTAATTAACCCCCTAACTCATGGGGGTCAATATAGACCCCCATAAGCCCTTAATTAATCCCCTCATTCATGGGGGTCAATACAGGCCCCCATAAGCCCTTAATTAACCCCCTCACTCATGGGGGTCGATACAGAGCCCCATAATACATATAATTAACCCTGTCTCTCATGGGAGTCAATAAAGACCCACATAAGCCCACAAATATCAAGGGCACTCATGGGGGTCAATATAGACCCCCATAAACCTTTAATTAACCCCGTCACTCAGGAGGGTCAATACAGCCCCCCATGAGCCCTTAATTAACCCCCTCACTCATGGGGGTCAATACAGACCCCCATAAGCCCTTCATTAACCCTGTCACTTATGGGGTCAATACAGGCCCTCATAAGCACGTTATTAACCGCCTCACTCAATGGGGTCAATATAGACTACCATAAGCACTTAATTAACCCCCTCACTCATGGGGGTCAATACAGACCCCCATAAACCCCTAATTAACCCTGTAATTCATGGGGGTCAATATAGACCCCCATAAGCCCTTCTTTAACCCTGTCACTCATGGGGGTCAATACAGACCCCCATAAGCCCTTCATTAACTGTGTCAGTCATGGGGGTCAATACAGACCCCCTTAAGCACTTAATTAACCTTCTCACTCATGGGGGTCAATACAGACCCCCATAAACCCCTAATTAACCCTGTAATTCATGGGGGTTAATATAGACCCCCATAAGCCCTTCTTTAACCCTGTCACTCATGGGGGTCAATAAAGACCCCCATAAGCCCTTCATTAACTGTGTCACTCATGGGGTCAATACAGACCCCCATAAGCCCTAAATTAACCCCCTCACTCATGGGGGTCAATACAGCCCCCATAAGCCCTTAATTAACCCCCTCAATCATGGGGGTCAATACAGACCCCCATAATACATATAATTAACCTTGTCTCTCATGGGGGTCAATAAAGACCCACATAAGCCCATAAATAACCATGGCACTCATGGGGGTCAATACAGACCACCATAAACCCTTACTTAACCCCATCACTCAAGAGGGTCAATACAGCCCCCCATAAGCCCTTAATTAACCCACTCATTCATGGGGGTCAATACAGATCCCCTTAAGCCCTTCATTAACCCCCTCGCTCATGGGGGTCAATACAGACCCCCATAATACATATAAATAACCTTGGTTCTCATGGAGGTCAATAAAGACCCACATAAGCCCATAAATAACCATAGCACTCATGGGGGTCAATACAGACCCCCATAAACCCTAAATTAACCCTGTCACTCAGGAGGGTCAATACAGCCCCCCATAAGCCCTTAATTAACTTCCTCACTCATGGGGGTCAATACAGACCCCCATAAGCCCTTCATTAAATCTGTCACTCATGGGGTCTATACAGGCCCTCATAAGCACTTCATTAACCCCCTCACTCATGTGGGTCAATATAGACCCCCATAAGTTCTTCATTAACTGTGTCACTCATGGGGGTCAATACAGACCCCCATAAGCCCTTCATTAACCCTGTCACTCATGGGGTCTATACAGGCCCTCATAAGCACTTCATTAACCCGCTCACTCATGGGGGTCAATATAGACCCCCATAAGTTCTTCATTAACTGTGTCACTCATGGGAGTCAATACAGACCCCCATAAACCCCTAATTAACCCTGTAATTCATGTAAGTCAATATAGACCCCCATAAGCCCTTCATTAACCCTTTCACTCATGGGGGTCAATACAGACCCCCATAAACCCTTCATTATCTGTGTCACTCATGGGGTTCAATACAGACCCCCATAAACCCCTAATTAACACTGTCACTCATGGGGGTCAATATAGACCCCCATAAGCCCTTCATTAACTGTGTCACTAATGGGGGTTAATACAGACCCCCATTAGCACTTTATTAACCCCCTAACTCAGGGGGGTCAATATAGACCCCCATAAGCCCTTCATTAACCCTGTCACTAATGGTGGTCAATACAGACCCCCATAAGCATTTAATTAACCCCCTAACTCATGGGGGTCAATATAGACCCCCATAAGCCCTTAATTAATCCCCTCATTCATGGGGGTCAATACAGGCCCCCATAAGCCCTTAATTAACCCCCTCACTCATGGGGGTCGATACAGAGCCCCATAATACATATAATTAACCCTGTCTCTCATGGGAGTCAATAAAGACCCACATAAGCCCACAAATATCAAGGGCACTCATGGGGGTCAATATAGACCCCCATAAACCTTTAATTAACCCCGTCACTCAGGAGGGTCAATACAGCCCCCCATGAGCCCTTAATTAACCCCCTCACTCATGGGGGTCAATACAGACCCCCATAAGCCCTTCATTAACCCTGTCACTTATGGGGTCAATACAGGCCCTCATAAGCACGTTATTAACCGCCTCACTCAATGGGGTCAATATAGACTACCATAAGCAGTTAATTAACCCCCTCACTCATGGGTGTCAATACAGACCCCCATAAACCCCTAATTAACCCTGTAATTCATGGGGGTCAATATAGACCCCCATAAGCCCTTCTTTAACCCTTTCACTCATGGGGGTCAATATAGACCCCCATAAGCCCTTCATTAACTGTGTCCGTCATGGGGGTCAATACAGACCCCCTTAAGCACTTAATTAACCCCCTCACTCATGGGGGTCAATACAGACCCCCATAAACCCCTAATTAACCCTGTAATTCATGGGGGTCAATATAGACCCCCATAAGCCCTTCTTTAACCCTGTCACTCATGGGGGTCAATACAGACCCCCATAAGCCCTTCATTAACTGTGTCACTCATGGGGTCAATACAGACCCCCATAAGCCCTTAATTAACCCCCTCACTCATGGGGGTCAATACAGCCCCCATAAGCCCTTAATTAACCCCCTCAATCATGGGGGTCAATACAGACCCCCATAATACATATAATTAACCTTGTCTCTCATGGGGGTCAATAAAGACCCACATAAGCCCATAAATAACCATGGCACTCATGGGGGTCAATACAGACCACCATAAACCCTTACTTAACCCCATCACTCAAGAGGGTCAATACAGCCCCCCATAAGCCCTTAATTAACCCACTCATTCATGGGGGTCAATACAGATCCCCTTAAGCCCTTCTTTAACCCCCTCACTCATGGGGGTCAATACAGACCCCCGTAATACATATAAATAACCTTGGTTCTCATGGAGGTCAATAAAGACCCACATAAGCCCATAAATAACCATAGCACTCATGGGGGTCAATACAGACCCCCATAAACCCTAAATTAACTCTGTCACTCAGGAGGGTCAATACAGCCCCCCATAAGCCCTTAATTAACTTCCTCAATCATGGGGGTCAATACAGACCCCCATAAGCCCTTCATTAACCCTGTCACTCATGGGGTCTATACAGGCCCTCATAAGCACTTCATTAACCCCCTCACTCATGTGGGTCAATATAGACCCACATGAGTTCTTCATTAACTGTGTCACTCATGGGGGTCAATACAGACCCCCATAAGCCCTTCATTAACCCTGTCACTCATGGGGTCTATACAGGCCCTCATAAGCACTTCATTAACCCGCTCACTCATGGGGGTCAATATAGACCCCCATAATACATATAATTAACCTTGGTTCTCATGGAGGTCAATAAAGACCCACATAAACCTTTAATTAACCCCGTCACTCAGGAGGGTCAATACAGCCCCCCATGAGCGCTTAATTAACCCCCTCACTCATGGGGGTCAATACAGATCCCCTTAAGCCCTTCATTAACCCTGTCACTTATGGGGTCAATACAGGCCCTCATAAGCACGTTATTAACCACCTCACTCATTGGGGTCAATATAGACCCCCATAAGCCCTTCATTAACTGTGTCACTCATGGGGGTCAATACAGACCCCCTTAAGCACTTAATTAACCCACTCACTCATGGGGGTCAATACAGACCCCCATAAACCCCTAATTAACCCTGTAATTCATGGGGGTCAATATAGACCCCCATAAGCCCTTCATTAACCCTGTCACTTATGGGGGTCAATACAGACCCCCATAAGCACTTAATTAACCCCCTCACTCATGGGGGTCAATATATACCCCATAAGCCCTTAATTAACCCCCTCACTCATGGGGGTCAATACAGCCCCCCATAATCCCTTAATTAACCCCCCTCACTCATGGGGGTCAATACAGACCCCCATAATACATATAATTAACCCTGTCACTCATGGGGGTCCATACAGACCCTCATAAGCCTTTATTTAACCCCATCAGTCCCATAAGAGTATATTAAGACCATTATGGGCCTGTTACAACCCAACATTAACCAAATAAGTACCATGACGGTCCTCAAGGACCATCATGACACTAAGTATAAACACTACACTGCACTATACCCCCCCAATAAAAAAATAAATATCACCTAAACACCCTCTACACCAACCTTTTAACACCTACACTACCTACCTACCCCCTAATAGCCCCCACCACTCTAATTACAGAAAATAAAAAAGCCTAAAGTCACAAAAAATAAAAAATCTACATTACATAAAATAAAAAACCTAAATCACAAAAAAAAAACAACATTACAGAAAATTAAAAAAATAACAAGTCACAAAAAATAAAAAATAAACATTACAGAAAAAAAAACATATTACAACCCCCCCCCCCCATTACAGACAAAAAATTACACACCTGAAAAGGAAATACATACAATAAAAATGCATACAATACAAATACAATTAAATACAATACAATACACCCCTATCTAATATCCAATACATCCTATCTTTCTAATATACATCTCCCAATCTATCTAAATAAATACCATAATCTAATATACATCCTGTCTATATAATATACGGTACATCACCCAATCTATCTAATACACAATAAATACTATCTATCTAATATACATCCTATCTATTTATTATACTTCCCCCAATCTATCTAAATAAATAACACAATCTAATATACAATACATGCTATGCTATATATATAAAACACATACCCCTAGCTAACATACAATAAATGCTATCTATATATAAAATAATCTAATTCTAAGCTAAAATAAAATAATTAAGACCACTTACCTGCAGATGTCCCTTCAGATCAGCCACCTAGGGAAAAAAATTAAAATAAAATTAGTGCAACACATTGACAGTAATTAAATAAACATTCTAAATATTCTAAACATTCTAAACATTCTACTCACCATTCCAGCATGTCCCGTCCTTCTTCTTTCCCTTTTCTCCGCTGCGGCCCCTGTTAAAAAACATAACATTAGTACACATACATAAGCATAAAAACAAAATAAAATAAACATAATCTACATTGTACTTACCTCCCTGCGATGTATCCGGCCTCCTCCTCTTCTGCGCTGCCCTGGAACCGCGCCCTAAAAAAAAAAAGATAGCAGACATCCGCACTCTCGGACATCCCGACACTAATGAGCCTCCCAGAGACTTTTCCAGAAGAAAATTGGCAATGGCGCCTTCTGATTGGTTGAAAACGCTGTCTATCAAATTCACCCAATCAGGAGGCGCCAATGTGTGAGCAAATCAGAAAGGGATACACCCTAAAATCGCACTCTGATTGAAAAATGGACCTGTCAATCTTTATTTAAACCAATCACAAGACGCAGATGCCTTCAGCAAATCACAATGGAATACACCCCCACAGGGTGATTGGCTGGAGGCATCTGCGCATTCTGATTGGTTGCACTGACAATAGCCAATCACAATGGAATACACCGACACGTACTGATTGGCTGAAGTCATTTGTGCCTTCTCATTGGCTGTTGTCAATGTCAATCAGTATTACAGCCAATGGGAAGGCGCAGAAGTCTTCAGCTAATCACTGCGTGGGGGTGTATCCCATTGTGATTCGCTGATGGCAATAAAGCCTTCGGATTGGTTCAAATAAAGATTGACAGGTGCGTTATCCAATCAGCGTGGGATTTTGGGTGTATCCCTTTCTCATTGTTCACAATTGGCGTCTTCTCAATGGCTGAATTTGATAGACAGCGTTTTCAGCCAATCAGAAGCCGCCATTGCCAATTTTATTCTGGAACACTCCGTAGGAAGCTCATTAGCGTTGGGGACATCCGCGAGTGCGGATGCGTTTTGTTTTTGTTTACATTTTTTTAAAGAGCGCAGATGCTTCCGGGGCAGAAGACGAGGAGGCCGGAGACATCGCGGGGAGGTAAGTACAATGTAGATTGTGTTGATTTTACTTGGTTTTATGTTTATGTATGTGTATTAATGTAATGTTTTTTTTTTAAATGGGGCCGTGCCGGAGAAGAAGGACGGGGACATGCTGGAAAGGTGAGTAGAATATTTAGAATGTTTAGAATGTTTATTTTATGCAAACTTGTTGTAGTCATTTTTTTAATCTTTTTTACCCTAGGTTAGTGATCTGAAGAAACATCTCAAAGGTAAGTGGTCTTAATTATTTTATTTTAGCTTAGAATTAGGGTTGCTATATAGAGATAGCATGTACTGTATATTAGATAGATTGGGGGATGTATATTAGATAGATAGTATTGTAAATTAGATAGGGGGTGTATATTAGATAGGGGATGTATATTACATAGGGAGATGTATATTAGATAGGGTGATGTATATTAGATAGGGGTGTATTGTATTGTATTTAATTGTATTTAATTGTATTGTATTGTATTGTATTTAATTGTATGTATTTAATTGTATTATATTGTATGTATTGTATTGTATGTATTATATGTATTTCATTTTCAGGTGTGTAAAAAATGTTTTTTCTGTAGTGGGGGGGGTTGTAATGTATTTTTTTATTTTCTGTAATGTTCCTTTTTTTATTTTTTGTGACTTAGGTTTTTTTTTCTGTAATGTTACAGTGGTGGGGAGGGGGTTATTAGGGGGTAGGTAGGTGTTAATAGGTTAGTGTAGAGGGTGTTAAGTTGATATTTAATGTTTTATTGGGGGGTATAGTGCAGTGTAGTGTTTATACTTAGTGTCATGATGGTCCTTGAGGACCGTCATGGTACTTATGTGGTTAATGTTGGGTTGTAACAGGCCCATAATGGTCATAATATACCCTTATGGGACTGATGGGGTTAAATAGAGGATTATCAGGGTTTGGGTAGACCCCCATAAGTGACTGGGTTAAAATGGTGTAGTGCTTACACTTTGGGTCATGAGGTTCCTGGATGACCCTCATGGCACTTATAGTGTTATTACATGCATTCATTAGTGTGTTAGAGGGGTCTATATAGTTGAGGCACACAGTACACTCACATTGTGTGGCAAACAGCATTTCAACACTTTCTTTTATTGACCGTCATTTTTTGACGGGCAAGTCGCTAGTTAAAAATAATACAATAATATACAAGTATGAAATAAATCTAAAGGTGTAACCTATGGGGCCTAAAAATTAAAGAAGATATAAAGTGTATCTTGGAGTGGTAGATTTAAATGATTATGGTTAATTTAATTATAGAAATAAGAAGGGTAAAGAGGTTAAAAAAGAGGCAAAATATCAGTATCCAAACCTAAGTGACCAAGCATTTCTCACACCCTATAATGTTACCTGTACCTGTAGGCAAATGTACTTTAATGAATCAATATGAAAAGTCTTATTTAGAAAAATGTAAAATTACTTTTGATAAATTAATTTGTAAAATGGTGGGTTAAGCATCGGAATGGCAGCTGTGTTAAACAGAGAGAAAAGTTTATTGGCCTCCATTGAGTTTGGAATCAGGTATTGAACGATGCATAAAGAAGTACAACTGTGATTTGTGAGGACTTGTGTGTTGTTCTGTTTGAATCAGCTCTGTGAATAGGAGCAGGAAGCTAAAGGGTGAGTTTTTTTTGTCCTCTGGGTTGTAATCATTGTGCAGATGAGTAGGCAGGATCTATTTTAACAGGGGAAGGAGCGAACTCAGGAGCTTGCAAAAAGTTCTAGTGTAAGAGCAGTTATTGTGTAAGTGTGTGAGTTTAAATAAAAGGAGGTAATTCAAAGAAAAGGGGTATTATAAAAAAAAGAAAACAAAAAAATATATATATTATATAATTGAATAAGCGAAGGTGCAGAAAATCAATTTTTATAAAAAATACATTGATTTGTTATCTCACTGTATTTTTGTAACCGGTAATCATGGGTCAGCCCAGCTGCAACCTCACGGAGTGTACATCCATGCACTACTGGAGCAGATGTTGCCTCTCTGGAAGCTCAAATGGGAGAACTGAAGAGGAGAATTACAGCACTTACTGATATTGCTTCACTGGAAAGGGAGGGTGGAGATGGGACTAGTGAGGACGTCCAGGGAGGTAGCTGGGTTAAAGTTAAAAGGGGAAGCAGGTGGAACAGTAAGAGGAGGTGGGCCACTTCTGAGTTGGCACACACCAACAGATTTTCCAGATTGAATGAAACTGTTGGGGATGTCCATTCATTAACAGCTGTGAGAACAGTTCTACTCAAGGGGTGGGAGGGCAGAATAGGCAGCGCCACAGACCGGTTTTGGTGGTAGGGGACTCTGTTATTAGGAAAGTATGTAGGATGAGTTGTCACCCAGATCCCAGCAATCGAACAGTTTGCTGTCTCTCCCGGGCTCGGGTTCAGCATGTTGTGGATCGGTGGAGAAATTATTGGGAGGGGCTGTAAATGAACCAGCACCCTTGGTGCATATTGGTACCAATAACAAAGTTAGTGGAAGATGGAGTGTCCTAAAGAATGATTTTAGAAAACTAAGAAACAAACTTAAGTCAAGGACCTTCAAATTAGGATTTTACAAGATACTACCAGTGCCATGTGCTAGCCCAGGGAGACAGAAGGAGCTTAGGGAGGTTAATGCATGGCTAAAATTTGGTGCACAGTAGAGGGTTTGGGGTTTTTAGACCACTGGGCTGACTTCTCACTTGGGTATTGATTGGTTAATGGATTGCACTTTAATGAAGAGGGAGCGTGTGTGCTAGGGGAATAGATGGTAGAACAGCTTGGGGAGTTTTTGAACTAGTAGGTGGGGGGAGGGACTAGTTAGAATTATTGGTGTAGAAAGGGTAGAGGAGAAAAGAGATGAATTATCTACCCATGGGGGAGGAGTATGGGAAGGGTTACAATAGACAGTAGGAGGTATTACAAGGTGACTCAAATACAGTGGCAAGCACTTCACAAAGGCAGAGCCATAGCAACATAAAGTGTATGCTTGCTAATGCAAGAAGTTTGCCTAGGTAAATGGATGAGCTAGAATTATTAGTGGTACAAGAATAATGGGACTTAATAGGCATTGCTGAAACATGGTGGGATGAATCTCAAGACTGGACCATTAATTTGGATGGTTATAACGTATTTAGGAAAGATAGGGGCAATGGTAGAAGAGGAGGAGGGATTTGTCTGTATGTTAAGTCTGGTTTTAAACCTGTAGTCAGAGAAGATATTGATAGTAGAACTAGCAACAACATTGAATCTTTGTGGGTTGCGTTAAATAGCGGAGGAGCTAATTCTAAATGAATATGTGTAGGAATATGCCATAAACCACCAAACATAGTTGAGGGTGATGAACTGCAATTATTGCTGCAGATAGATAATGCAGCTAAGCATGGGCAATTTCTAATAATGGGAGATTTTAACTACTCTGAAATAAACTGGATAAATGAGACCAGCAATTCAGCTAAGGGGAGCAGGTTCTTGAGTACACTCAGGGATAATTATTTGACCCAGATTATACAAGAACCTACTAGAAATGGGGCCATCTTGGATTTAGTCATCACAAGTAATATTGATATAATATCAAATGTTAAAATAGGGGAACCCTTAGGGAACAGTGATCATAACACAGTTTATTTGAGATTGAATACAAAAAAGAGTTGTAAGAGGCCAACAAAACCTCCAAATTTTAAAAGGGCTAATTTTAATGGGCTAAGGGCAGCAATACTACATATAGACTGGGACAAAGTACTTACATTACTGAACATAAATGGACAACATTCAAATCCTTACTAAATATACATACACATCGGCATGTACCATGTGGAAATAAAATGAATAGGAGTAAATAACATCCCACGTGGTTTAATAATGACTTAAAGATCATGATAAGGAAAAAAAAAACAGGCATTTAAATTATACAAGAAGGGAACAGAGGCAGCTTTTTGTGACTATAAGGAAATCAACAAGGCTTGCAAAAGGCCCATTAGACTGGCTAAAATAGAAAATGAGAAGTCAGTTGCAAAGGAGAGTAAGACTAACCCTACAATATTTTTAAAAATATT
Source organism: Discoglossus pictus (assembly GCA_027410445.1). NCBI lineage: Eukaryota > Metazoa > Chordata > Amphibia > Anura > Alytidae > Discoglossus > Discoglossus pictus. Next base: position 61,605,549 of record CM050170.1, read on the forward strand.
TATGGGAAGAAGGCAAGGAAGGAAACTATAGGAGCATTACAATGTGACACAGGCCGTCTGATAATTACTGACCAGGAAAAGGCAGATGAGCTAAATAGGGAGGCTGACAAATTCCCTTTTGCACAGTGAGCAAGTAGTCCACATCTGGAGCCCCCTCTCAGCCTTAGGGAGACTAATCCCCAAGGGTCATTTAAATAAACAAAAAAACAAAACAACCAACTAAATTAGAGAAAAAACTAACCTAATAGGTTAGTTCTGTGGACATGATAACCCACTCTGATGTGTTAAAAGAAAGCTCATATGATCAATATGAAATCAGATTTTGGGACGATTGGAAAATGTTAAATGTCTGTCTGCGCAATGTCATTCAGTTACAACCCTGTACAAACCCATACTGTGTATTGAGCCACACATAAGCAACAATACCAATGTTTTTCCCCAGGAATGATTTACTGTAGAGAGAAAAAGTAGACTATAATACATAGCCATGCTCTGAAACCACCATCCTGTTGATGTGACAGTGGGTCTTTGTTATAGCAGGCTTTAAATTAACAGTTGAATAAAATGGTGCATAATTATGTCTAACTTTTAAGTTAATCTTTAAAAATTGTGTAACTTTTGTAGTATGTAAAAAATTATTGAAAGACAAAGAAAATATACAACAATCCATATAATGTATCTTATTGACTAATAAATTTGCCCTTAATAACCTCTTCGCATTTTTCAATATCATAGAACTTGGATATCCCCATTTGGCCTCTGGTCTATTTATTGTAAATAGGATGAACAGTAGACTATAATCTGACTAGCGAATTGCCTGGCAAAAAATGACGGCAATGAAATTGTAAATGAGCTAATTCTGTTTGGTGTATGGTAATCAAATAAATAATACATTAATAAAATAATATATTTGACCTATTTTCAAGTAATATATGCAGGAAGCATTCTGTTGAAGAGCTGGCAATTTGTTTTGATGTTGCTGCAGCATTAGTGCTGTGGAGCTGCTGTGTAAGTGTGATGAATGTGTGTAGTGTAATAGTGTGCGTGCGCGAGACAAATCCGTTAGCGTAGCTGTGTACTTCCGCATTGTATAAGTTATTGTTCTAAAATGGTGGCTAATGTGTGGTATGCGGCTGTGGCGGAATATCCGTAGCTGTTTTGTGGTGTTTTGCGTGTTTATGGTGGTGTTTTGCGTGTTTAGAGTCCTGTAGCCTCGTTTTCGTTTTGTTCGGCGGCCATTTTTTCTCTCGTTTAGGTGATTTTTGGGGTGTTTAAACTCCGAAATTTGGACTTAAATGGACGTGTAACTTTACTTGCAGAGGTCCTGGGTGCACCATATTGCTGTGGGTAAGCATTTTATATGTGTGTTGTGTGAATTTATTATGTTTGTAATGTGTTTGGGGTCGTGCGGATTGCGTCCTTGTTTTCGAATCTTGTATGTGTTTTTCGGCAATTACGTAGGTGTTTGGTGGTGTTTTGCGTCTTTAGACTGGTGTAGCCTCATTTTCGTTTGTTTAGGCGGCAATTTTTTCTCTCGCTTAGAGAATTTTTTAGTGTCTAAACTCTTTTATTTTGAGTTAAATTAAGGTGTAACTTCAGTTTTTGAGGTCCTGGATGCTCCCTCTTGCTGTAGGTAAGCTTTTTATGTATGTGTTGTGTGTATTGATTGTGTTTTTCATTTTTTCATGTGTGCGGGTTGCAACCAATTTTTGCGTGGTTGTAATTGGTCGTAATTTGTCTCGTACTTTTTTGCAAGGGCCGCAGTTGCTGGCAAGAAGCGCCTTCGGCTCAAGTGGCCAGGTTTTGATTTAAAATCACCTGCCATTTGATGCACATGTATCCTGTTAAGATTCCCTGTGCCTTTAGAATTGATTCTAAAGGCAAAATCAAACACAATCCGAAGGAATTAGGAGAGAACTTTAAAGATCCTTGTATAATCTTGAAGAGAAGCCCAATTGTATTAAACCATCCTGGGACATGATAATTACATTTTTTGAAATAATTAAATTTGCCGAAATATCTAAAGAACAATGCGGGCTAGTAAAAGTAATTATTCAATTTCCATGTGTTGTAAGCTTTTAGAAGAAACAAAGTGAAATTATAAATCTTTAGGAGGGATTAGTTGGGAAAATGACTTGGGGATAAATTGGAAGGCAAAAGACTGGTTTAAAACTTGTGTAAATATGTAAAGGAATATTAAATGTAGCTTGCTGAGAGAAATTCTTCAGAAATGGTATATGGTTCCGAAATTACTGAATAAAATTGACCCTTTAACCCCTGCAGATCTATGCTGGAGAGGCTGTTCGGAAAAGGGTACCCAGGTCCATATGTGGTATTCATGTGTAAAGATACAAGAACTCTTGAATAATTGTACTGTACACATATCATTAATAATAAAAAAAAGATATGTCTCTCGCCAGAGATAACTCTTTTCGGTATTTTTCCTGAACGTATAGATAATAAAAGTAAAGGTGTCATAGTGGCTAAATGGTTGATAGCCACTCAGTGGAAAATGGGTTTGCTCTCGATCTGGAGTGAAATCAGATCAATTGTAGCAAGGAACAGACAAATCAAAATGTATTATCTGCTAGCATCTAGCGGTCTTTGTGGGACCATTATTTAGATAACTGCCTACATTAAAACCCAAGGAGGGATTAGTTACCTCTACACCTCAATTGTATATGTGCGTGTATCCATGCTTGCTTGCTTGTGTGTGTCTGGGGGGGAAAAAAAAAAAGATTCCCTGAGCCGTTATAAGAAGACAGCCCCATAACATCAGAGATGTTTCACAAAACCGATTAGATTACTTTCCATATGACTTTGACTATTTTTCATCAAATACACCTCTGGTACACATCTGGTATTTTTTGCTCAAATAATATTTAGCAAACTCCAGGTGCTTACATTTGTGGTAGGCATTCAAATTAGCTTATTGGCATGGAGGTGACATCTCATTGTAGTTTTTGTACTCTTGATGACGCCAGGATATAAAGACTACAGCAATTAACTAACTATGATCCTTGGAAAATGTTTTTTTACTTCAACCATCCTCTTTAATGTTCGCAGGGTGAAAAAACCCTTGAATCCAGGGGTGTAGGAGCCAGAATAATTTTGGGGGGGATTCAGCACATTGTATACACAGGCCATACAATAGCTTATTTATAAATACATACAAACATAGAAAAATCTGGGGCGGATTTGTCTCCCCCATCCCCTCTAGTTCCTCCCTTCTTCATGAGGGTTCATTAAAGCCCCAATGGTGTGAAACCTCTTATTAATTAGATTGTTTTTTTAAGGTGTGAAGCTATTTTAAAGCCATTGCCTGATTTATTAAGTTCAACGCCTATTTTTCTCAGTTTATTTATGTATTCTCTGATCTTCCTCATGTCGATAGATGGCTGATATGTAAATGTGGCTGATATGTAAATGTGGGAAAGGGTGTAGGAACAGAAAAAAGTCGGCGGGGGGGGGGGGGGGCGCTCATCACAGGCCTTGCAATGAGCCCCTTTGGAGCTCATTGCGAGTCTCTCCCTCTGTCTACTTCCTCCCTCGTGTCTTATTTCCCCCCTCCTCTCCCTCCCTTGTGTCTCCTTCCACCTCATCTACCTCCTTTGTATCTCCTGCCCCCCTGTGTTTTTACCTCCCTCTCCCTCCCGTGTCTCTAAACCCCTCCCCTGTGTCTCTAAACCCCTTCTCCCTCCCATGCATCTCTTCCCCCCCCCTGTGTCTCCCCCAACCCTCCCCTGTGTCTGTTCCCCCCTGGCCTGTGTCTCTTTCCCCCTCCCCTTGTGTCTGTTCCGGCCTTCCTCGTGTCTCCATTTCCCTCCCTTGTGTATCTTCCCCCCTGCACTCTCTCCCCTGTGTCTCTTCCCCCTCCTCTCACTCCCCTGTGTCTCTTCCCCCTCCTCTTTCTGTGCCTCTTCCTCCCTGTCTCTTCCCCCTCACCCCCTGTGTCTCTCCCCACTCTGTGTCTTCCACCCTCTCCCTCTGTGCCTCTTCCCCCACCTCTCTCTGTGTGTCTCGCCACTGTGTCTCTTCACCCCTTCCTCTGTTCCCCCCACCCTCTGTGCCTCTTTACCCCTCTCTCTGTACCTCTTCCCCCCTTTCCCTCTGTGTCTCTTCCTCCCTCACCCTCTGTATCTCTCCCCCCTGTGTCTCTTCCCCCCTCTCCCTCTGTGCCTCTTCCCCCTCTCCCTCTGTGCCTGTTCCCCCCTGGCCTGTGTCTCTTTCCCCCTTCCCCCTGTGTCTGTTCCCCTCTTCCCCCCCATTTCCCTCCCATGTGTATCTTCCCCCTGTTCTCCCTCCCGTGTGTCTTTTCCCCCTCCTCTACCTCCCCTGTGTCTCTTTCCCACCTATCCCTCTGTGTCTCTCCCCCCTCCCTCTGTGTTTCTTCCCCACTCTCCCTCTGTGCCTCTTCCCCACTTTCCCTCTGTGCCGTGCCTCTCCCCCCCCTCTTACCCACTCTCCCTCTTCCCCACTCTCCCTCTTCCCCACTCTCCCTCTGTGCCTCTCCCCCCCCTCTTCCCCACTCCCCCTCTGTGCCTCTCCCCCCCTCTTCCCCACTCTCCCCCCCTCTTCCCCACTCTCCCTCCCCTCTTCCCCACTCTCCCTCTGTGCCTCTACCCCCCCTCTTCCCCACTCTTCCCCACTCTTTCATCTGCTCTCGTCGTGGCGCGGCCCGCGCCGCGCTCTGCGCATGCGCGGCTCGCGACGCACTCTGCGCCTGCGTGGCTCAGGCCGCGCTCTGCGCCTGCGCGGCATGAGCCGCGCATGCGCAGAGCGCGGCGCGGGCCGCGCCGCGACGAGAGCAGATGAAAGAGTGGGGAAGAGTGGGGAAGAGGGGGGGTAGAGGCACAGAGGGAGAGTGGGGAAGAGGGGAGGGAGAGTGGGGAAGAGGGGGGGAGAGTGGGGAAGAGGGGGGGAGAGGCACAGAGGGAGAGTGGGGAAGAGGGGGGGAGAGGCACAGAGGGAGAGTGGGGAAGAGGGAGAGTGGGGAAGAGGGAGAGTGGGTAAGAGGGGGGGGAGAGGCACAGAGGGAGAGTGGGGAAGAGGGGAGGGAGAGTGGGGAAGAGGTGGGGAGAGTGGAGAAGAGGGGGGGAGAGGCACAGAGGGAGAGTGGGGAAGAGGGGGGGGAGAGGCACAGAGGGAGCGAAATATCCAGGTGCCTGGTTAGACTTCCCCCCAAAGGGGAAATGTGTGACGAAGTGCCCTTCGCCACATGGCCCTGGGACATATTGCCCTTTGGAACCAGTGTTCGGCCATACCAGAGTGTATGTCACTCATTCTGGCCCTTTACATACAGGGGGGTCATTCGGTACTTGCCCTGTGTGAACCATGATACCCCAGATAACTGTGCCATGAAGCCCATTCATATAATGAAAGACTATGGGAAAGACTTTAGCTACATGGCAATTGAACTGTGTGAAGAGGATCTGAGCGCTATTTGGTAGTTTTGTGCGCTCAGATCCCAGCTATCTGGGGATATGGGAAATGTGAGTAAATGTGAATTGCAGTAATGCTGATGGGTTGTCAAACAAGAGAATTGACCAACAAATACTTTTGTCCGGACATCCCCAGGCCGATCCGTTGAGATCAGACCGTGTATGCTGGCTTATGGTCACGGGGGAGGTGTGTAGCGGAACCCATCACTGTTTTACCCTGTTTTATGATTATTATGGTTAAAATATGATCCTACTTGTAACGGAACCCATCACTGTTTTACCCTGTTTTATGATTATTATGGTTAAAATATGATCCTACTATATGTATGTTGGTTGATGCTCTGCAGAATATTGTCCCAGACATTTGCAGCGACTTGGCATGGGAGATAATCCTGTTACAGCGACTCCGCATAAGATAAAGGAAGTATATTGTATACAGTGTTTTCATTCTCAGATAAGAACAAAGAAGTGTAATTGAATCAATGTCTGATTGTATCAAAGTTGCCAGGGAGGTGTGACCCACCTATTGTTCTCTTTATGTGTATTGTGTGGCCAAATATGGGCATGTGTATTACCTGTGGCCAAAGAGATGTATATATATTTCTGTAAAGGTAAATAAAGTCAGTATTCATTTGACTCCCAAATTGTGTGTCGTCCAATATGGGAGGTCGGGAATGGTGAGACTGTAGTGCTTCTTGGATATTTTACCGTATACCAGCGGAGATATTGGACTGCGTGTTCCAGCTCAGTTACACCTCTTATTAATTAGATTGGTTGTTTTAGGTGTGAAGCTATTTTAAAGCCATTGCCTGTTTTATTTATTGTTCAACACCTATTTTTCTCAGTTTATTTATGTATTCTCTGATCTTCCTCATGTCGATAGATGACTAACTTACAACGGCTGATATATAAATGTGGGAAAGGGTGTAGGAACAGAAAAAGTCGGGGGGGGGGGGGGGAATAGATCCATAAGTGACTGAATGGCATTATATATATATATATATAAATATATATATATACAGTATATTTATATTTATACAGGTATCCCCAACTTAATGCTTCCCCTTTGATGTCTTATTTGCTATAGCTATCTTTTTCCTTTAATTCCCCGCTTAATGCTAAACCCCACGCTGTATTGACCACTGATCCCTGTGTAGCCATTTAAATCCCCGCTCAGCCTTCTCTGACATAGAGCTCCTGCAAGAGGATCACATGTGGAGCATTAAACGGGTGGCTATATATATGAAGAGTGAGGTAGCTAGAAGTGTCCAGTAATCCAGATGAAAAATCAGAGTATTGTAGTATATTGTGATACCTTTTTTATTTGATAAACATATTCATAAATATATAACTAGCTATCGAGAGCTCCCTCTCTTTTTCAACTCTGGAGCCATACTGATATGATTCTCATTGAAACACAGAAATTACAAGCTTTTTTTTTTTTTTTATAAAGAGAAAAAAATAAATTTCTGTTCGTTCAGCTGTGAAGAAGACCGCATGAGTGTAAGTCAGAGTAAATAAACAGGGTCATACATATGTGCACGTCATAGGGAGTTAAGGTACCATAAAGGTGTAAGGAGACCAAGAAGCTCATCTCCTTCAGCTTTAATATTCACAATTGCACACATCAACAATCTACAGTGAAACACATAACCACCTCCACTTCTTTGAACCTATCGCCTTCCACACTGCCATCTTGCATCTATCACCCTTCTCTATCACACCCAAATGCATTAGATTGTATGTTTGCTAGTTCTCAATCTTATGTCGGTGCTTTGGGAAAAACTATATATACTTTAGATTGCAAGCTCAAAGACAGGGTGCTCCATTCTTTTGCAATATGTTAATATTGTATTTTGCCTTGTACTTAACCCCTGTATAGTGGTATGGAATATGTTGGCTTGTTACAAATAAAGGATAATGATAAGCATAATTATAATAACAAAGTTCCTTTGATATGACATCCTGGAAGTGGTGATAGCCATTACTATACACGAGCCAAGTTTAAATGGACATTTATTTGTAATTCACCTGGACATGGTATCTTGACTCCATATTAGTCTTCGCCTCAGAGCTGACTTGACATCTTTATTTTTCAAGCTGTAAATCAGTGGGTTTAGTAGAGGGACGATAGCTGTGTTAAACAGAGAGAACAGTTTAGTGAACTCGGGAGTATTGCCCGAAGTGATAGATTTAAAATATTGACAGATAATAGTTATATAAAGAAGAGTAATGACTGTGAGGTGGGAGGAACATGTGTAGAAAGCTTTACGCCTCCCAGTGCTTGAACGAATCCTCAGGATGGTGGTAATAATAAAAAAGTAGGGAATGAAGGTCACAAAACCACATACCCCAAGATGGAACACACCAGTAACAAACAGCCAGATTTTCATGAGAGTATTGTCACTGCAAGTAAGGTTTATAAGAGGTAAGACATCACATAAAAAGTGATTTATTTCATTTGATCCTGTAAATGAGAACTTTGTTAATAATATAAAAACAGGCATAATATACAGAAATCCAAATACCCAGCTGAAAGTGGCCAGTAGAATATATGCTCTACTTCTCATAATTGAATGGTAATTCAAGGGGTTACATATGGCCACATATCGATCATAGCTCATTACCATCAGTATTAACAGTTCATCAGCAATTAAGGATCCAAAAATATATGTTAAAATCTTGCAACTTGTAATAGAAACAGTCTTATCACCAGATAGAAAGCTATAGAGGATCTTGTGTAGAGTTATGGAGGAGGTGGTCATGTCCAGTATGGACAAGTTCCCTAAGAAGAAGTACATGGGAGTGTGTAGATGATGATCTAGGCAGACAAGCAGAAGAATTGTCATATTACCACCAAGAGTGAGGAGATAAATGAGAAGAACAAGACAAAATATTGGAGTCTGCAACTCTTGGATATTTGAGATGCCCTTGATAATAAAATAAGTCAACATTGTTTGGTTCATAGGGCATTTATGCATGACCTAACTCTGTTATTTGAAGAGTGAAAGATTATGGAAGATTATGGAAATGATGTGTACTGTAGAAATCTTACAAAAGAAATGGACAAGTCGGTCCTATGAGATCCACCAACATCCTCTTTACATCTGCATTGAGGTTCTTATAATTGTATTTATTCTAATTGATCATCCTGTGTTCAGAGAAAGGGATATTGTAATTACTTACATTCTGCTGGCCACCATTGTGCAGTAATCTACATTCCATGACTAATCTCCTTTTGGATCAACATCTTCTGCTTTTATGATTACATTTTATAACTTTAGCTACAATCTTTTTATATTTACCTTTCACATCATATATTTTTGATTTATTTAACTCCTCCCAGCATAAAGGAAATGAATAGTGTAAAAATGCAAACTGATTTGCCAGACTTTTCTGTTTGTACTAAGTAATAAGAAAGGACGATCTGGAAAAACATCAGCAGATAATACAGATAAAATGTGATTCTTCTTCTATACAATGTGTAAAAAACATCCTACTTGTAATATAATGCTACCACAACTGTGGCATTTAAAGGTACAGTATATATACGTTTTCTGTGTTTAAAATGTTTCCTAACAGCTACTGATTAGCAGAAAAACATTTATTTTATTGAAAATTTCAGTCTACTTACAGATTTATGTGCAGCCGACTGAAATCCTGACTTGCACACCCCCAGGGAGGTTACATCACAACATACTTAGCAGCAAAGCAGTCAAATATGGATTTCAACCGTTTTGTTACTCTCCAAATGGATGAGCAGCTGCAGGACTAAATAACATGGTTGGACGGGGGATGTCACAGCTCAGCTCACAGCACAAACGCTGTGAGAGAGATAGAGAGAGAGAGAAGAAAAACAACAGCAGCATGTGTTGATGCAGATAATGAACAATATGCAGGGATGTTATTCAAGTGTGAATGTGCTGCACAGAGAGACTCTTATTTGAAAATACATAGCACTTACTAACACAGAAATGTGCCAGACTACATATCCCAGGCTGCTTAGCAGAACAGAAAGGATTCCCAGACTTTGATACAAATGTTTAGCTGCTTCTGCTTGCTCCTGATTGGCCAGATAAAAAATTAGAATGTTATTCTAATTTAGCCAGAGTTTACTCACTCACTTTAATTCTCAACTGGCAGAAATTACAAGTCATTTTGATAACTTCAATGTACGTTTTTAAATGTTTATTTTGGCATTTGTTCGTGCAAAAAATTTTCAGATGCACTCATAATCCAGGAAATTTAGATATGCCTTTAATAGCCAAAAACTGCAATAGTTATGCAAAACCTTAAGGAAAACCACTTTGACAATCTAAAACAAAAGTTAAAGTGAAGACTTAGAGTCTGTGAACACTATAAATGTAATGATTTCTACAGTATACCTATTGTATCTGTAGAAATGGCCATTATATATTGTTAAAAATGTATAAATGAGAGCAAATGAGTATTATTAAAATAAAATACGTGACGGGCTATGAATCAGGTATAGTTATCAGGCTGTGGAATAGATAGATTTACAGATGAATAATACAGTGTGGTCAATCAGTCTTCACACAGTCTTCATCTTCTGCTGATTCCCAATGCAAGACAAATATTTTTTATTTTATTTATCTTAAAAGTTGGTGCATGAATACCATGGAAGTAGGATATGTCAGTATCACCTTAACTTGTGGCTACATTGAACTGGAAAGGGAAAAAAAACATGCAGAAAGACTGAAAAAAAGATACCAAAACAAAGATTAGGAGATACAGAAAATACCTTGAAAACTTACCAAAATTAATTAGTGTATTTAATTTAATTGTTTCTTTAATATTTTACATATTACAGTAACAGCAAATACCATTATTTATCAAAGCACCCAGATCCCAGCACAGATATGGTATATGTAGTTGTGTAAAGTCCAATGACACATAAAGGTGTCATACAATATATTCAAGTTCCTGCTTAGCATGATCTGAGCACCCTCTGGTATGACCTAGGCAGCAAAATGACATCAGGACAAAAATACATATATAAAATAATGCAGCTTATCTCTCCCTTACCTTCTTTTGTGATACACACTGGCTGCTATCCACATAGGACTGATGGATTTATTACCTTATAATAGACTTGAGACAAGGTCTCCGGGGAGTTTAGAAAGCTCAGTAGATGTTATTTAGAAAATTAGCTTTATTATATTAAGATATTTCTTAAGATTAATTAGCAACAAAAAATAAATATAGACTTTTTATATATTTTAATAAATTTATATATATATATATTTTCATGGATATATTGATGTATATGTGTATATAATATGTGTATATATGTTTCCTTTGCTATGTTGTATTTATTCCCCATATATGTATTTACCTGATGATGTCAGATTATGTTTCCACTCTATCTGCATCTGCTGTTATTATTAAAACTGAGTGTTCCATCTCATGTAGTATTGCTTGAGACTTGATAGAGGGTAAGCCTCTCAAAGGCTCATCATTATAAATAGGATGTTTGTCCAATACAAAAGATATCAAATTATATTGCAATACTCATTATTAATCTATGTATATATATATATATATATATATATATATATATATATATATATATATATATATATATTGTAACGGAACCCATCACTGTTTTACCCTGTTTTATGGTTATTTAATTCTTGTTTAAAATATGATCCTACTGTTATATTATATGTATGTTGGTTGATGCTCTGCAGGATATTAGCTCAGACTATTGCAGACACCTAGCAGAATACATAATCCTATTAGGGTCTCCTAGAGGCAGGAGAGCCCTATTGTGTAAAGTGTTCACATTGTGAAAGATGGAACAAAGAGAAGCATTATCTTATCAATGTCTGTTATTGTATCAAAGTAGCCGGCTAGTCCCTGGGAGGTGTGACCCCACCTATTGTTCTCTCGATGTGTACTGTGTGGCCAAATATGGGCATGTGTATTACAAGTGGCCAAAGAGATGTATAAATATTTCTGTACAACAAAATAAAGTCAGTATTCATTTGACTCCCAAATTGTGTGTCGTCCAATATGGGAGGTCGGGAATGGTGAAACTGTAGTGCCTCTTGGGTATTTTACCGTATACCAGCGGAGATATTGGACTGCGTGTTCCAGCTCCGTTACATATATATATATATATATATATATATATATATATATATATAGATTAATAAGATTAATAATGACTAAATTACTATTACCATGCTTCACAGTGGTGATGGTATTCTTTTTCACTATAGGCCTTGTTGAACCCTTTTCAAACATAGTGCTCATCAATCCAAATTACAGTGTGTCAGAAGCTGTGAGGAGTGTCAAGGTGTTGTTGGGCATATTGTAACTGGGTTTTTTGTGGCATTGGCGCAGTAAAGGCTTCTTTCTGGCAACTCGACCATGCAGCTCATTTTTGTTCAAGTATTGTCATATTGTGCTCCTTGAAACAAACACACCATCTTTTTTCAAGAGAAGCCTGTATTTCTCCTGAGGTTACCTGTGGACTTTTTCTTTGCATTCTAAACAATTCTTCTGGCAGTTGTGGCTGAAATCTTTCTTGGTCTATCTGACCTTGGCTTGGTATCAAGATATTCCCGAATTTTCCACTTCTTAATAAGTGACTGAACAGGACTGACTGGCATTTTCAAGGCTTTGGATATCTTTTTTGAAGTTTCATTACCTTGTAATGCAGGTCTTTTGACAGTTCTTTTCTGTTCCCCGTGGCTCAGTATCTAGTCTTCTCAGTGCATCCACGTGAGAGCTAACAAACTCATTGCTTTTTTATATACACTAATAGCAATTAAAAAAGCCACAGATGGCTTTAATTGTCATTTTAACCTGTGTGTGTCACCTTGTGTGTCTGTAACAAGGCCAAAAATGCATGGGTATGTAAACTTTTGATCAGGGCATTTGGGTGATCGCTGTTGTCATTGTGATTTAATAAATGGCTTCATATGCTCACTGTCCTTCAATAAAATATTATTTTTTTTTTGCATGATCAGTCATATTTTGAAAATAAATGCCAAAATGTCACAATTTCGGCCAGGGTATGCAAACTTTTGAGCACAACTGTATATATATATATATATATATATATATATAATTATTTATATGCATAGTAGCTTTAAAATTATCATCAATCACACATGACAACAACGAAAATCTTTATTTTTGGTTAAAGGGATAAAAATTGGTGAACTTTGTAACATATTTGTGTTAATTTCCAAAATGCTTTCCACTTTTCAGGATGGTAAAAATAGGTGATTTATCCCCACATACAGGACAGTTTAAACAGAAACTAGGACAAGTTGCTGATTTCTCAAACCAAGTTGCGGTTTCAGGGCCAAGTTGAAGAGTCTCAGTCTAAAATTAATTTTTGATAAAAAAAAAAAAAAAAACACCTCCCCGCTAAATGAAACACACCATGCATATGTGTCCCAAACAGAACATAAACTTTATTTTTCAGGTCATATTTTTTATACAGTCAGTGTACCAATCAACCAATGGGTCACTTCCACAATTTCACACCTTACAGTATGTCGCCTTTGAACTGTCGCACATAGCCCAGATCTGTTTCCAAGGACCTGGTGCCAGCCTATCTCCTTTCTCACCGAGGTACCGAGGGTTGTACAGCCCCAATTATTAGCTACCTCCAGGCAGGATGTGGGCACAGCAGGGGGTGATTAGGCAGAGTAACTACTGAAGACAGAATGTCAGGGTGAGATGTCAGTGTCTATCCCAAAAGGTAACCAAATATCTGTGGTGTGTAAGCTATGTTTATCAGGGGGGGGGGGTGGTTCTCCATTAATCTGGGAACTCAGCCTAGGCTAGTGGAACTGTGTCACAACCCTCTTTTTGGGGCTAGGGTGGGACTTCCTTGACCACCACAACCAATGGCGCTTCAGGGCCCAAAAGTGTATGTTACAATCATAGGACTTTTCTTCTGCCACAGACTATTTAGGGGGTGGGACTAGATGAATGTAATGGGGTAGAATGTGTAAAGGGGATAAGGGATGAATTGATTACTCACGGGGGAGAAGATGGGGAGTGGGTTAGTATAGTCAATAGGGAGGTATAACTAAGTAACTCAAGTACAGAGACAGGCACCTCAAAACTACAAACTCATAACATAAAGTGTATGCTTGCTAATGCCAGAAGTTTGCTAGGAAAAATGAGCTAGTTAGAATTATTAGCAATTAATAAAAAATGGGGTTTAATAGGCATTAAACTTAAAAAAAAAAACTGTAAGGGGCTAACAAAAACTTTTAATTTCAAAAGGGCAGATATTAACGGTCTAAGGGTAGCAATACAAAGTATAGACTGGGACAGAGATCTGACAGGTAAAAAGACTGAACATAAATGGACAACAATTAAATCATTACTAACTATACATACTTATCACCATATACCATGTGGAAATAAAAGTAAAAAGAGTAAATCCCATCTAATGTGGCTTAACAATGATTTAAAGTTCAAGATACAAAGTAAAAAACATGCATTTAAATTATACAAACAAGAGGGGACAGAGACTGCTTTACGGGAGTACAAGGAAATCAACAAGTCTTGCAAAAGGGCTATTAGACTGGCTAAAAATAGAAAATGAAAAATGAGTTGCAAAAGAGAGTAAGACTAACCCTAAAATATGTTTTAAATATATTAATGGAAAGAAGGCCAGGAAAAAAGCTATAGGAACATTACAGGCCGTCTGATAATTAGTGACCAGGAAAAGGCAGATGAGCTAAATAAGGTCTTTGCTTCAGTATATACAAGGGAGGTACAAGTGGTTGGGACACTGCAACATAATGGGGCTACTCCAACTTCACCAAAAAATTGGTTAACGCAGGAAGTAATGGAAACAAAGGTTGAAAAAAATAAATGTTAATAAAGCCCCAGGTCCTGATGGAATACATCCACAGGTCCTAAGGGAACTGGGTTCTGTTATAGCTAAACCATTATATTTCCTTTTTCAAGATTCACTCAACACAGGGTCTCTACCAGATGATTGGCAAAAAGCATGTGTTATACCTATATTTAAGAAGGGAGCAAGATACATTTTGGGGAATTATAGACCACTGAGCCTCACTTCTGTAGTGGGAAAGCTTTTAGAAGGGTTAATAAAGGGATAATATAGAAGATTATGTCTATTTGAACAGGATCATAACATAACACAGATTTATGAAAGATAGGTCACGTCAGACAAATCTAATTTGTTTCTATGAGGAGGTTAGTAGGAACTTGGATCAAGGCAACTCAGTGGATGTAGTCTTTTTTGATTTTGCAAAGATTTTTGATACAGTGCAACATGGAAGACTATTTTGCAGACTAAGAGACGCAGGAATTGCAGTAAATATCTGCTCATTGAGATCTGGCTAAAAGACAGGAAGCAAAGAGTTATTGTAAATTGAACATACTCAGATTGGACTAATGTGGTAAGTGGGGTTCCTCAGGGTTCAGTATTAGGTCCTCTCCTTTTTAACATATTTATTAATGACTTAGAAGTGGGACTGGAAAGTAGTGTCTCAATTTTTGCTGATGACACAAAGTTCTGCAAGGTAATTAAATCAGATAATGATGTGCTTTCCCTCCAAAGAAATTTGCATAAATAAGAGGAATGGGAATCTAAATGACAGATGAGATCAATTAACAACTAATCCACATATTGCAGATCCGAGGAGATCTTCAAAGGTTGAACTCGATGGGCTAAAAGTCTTTTTTCAACCTCAATTTATATGTAACTATAAGATACCAACTAAGTATGAGAACACTTACATTTGTGTCTAAGAGAGAACCTAGAAATACTATTAATCTAAACTTATTTGCCCTCTTCCTCAATCATTCTCCCTATCTCCCACCTTCCTACTGTTTTTCTCTATATTCTATATACCTATCTACTCCTTCCCATATATATCCATCATGTCTAGCCTACATCTGCCCCTTCCCTTCTTTTTCCCCTCTCGCCTTTCATCCCTCTCATATCCTCCTTCCAGTATTTCTCCATATAACATCCTCCCTCCTTGAAACTCTCTTGATCCAACCCACCCCTCATCCTCCTCCCCTACTTTCACCCATATTCATCTCTCTTTCAGAACTCCCATCCCCTCTCATCTTCCCTATCAAGCCCAATCTTCTCCATATTCCCATCTCCTCCCTCAACTCCTCCATTTAACTTTTCCCCAATTTTCCTCCTCTCATTTCGAGCCACACTACATCCCCATGCCTTCATCATCTCCAATACTTCCCAATTGATTTACTCTCTCCCCACTTAACCTCCTTACATCCTCCCTTATCTTAACCCTCATCCACTCTACTCCTCTCTATCCCCTTCTCAATTATGAATGCTGGTTCAAACCCAGGACCATGGATAGGTGGTCCACATGTTCCTTCCATGTGAATATAGAATATATGAATGCATGGAGGAACTCCTGGCTCCCATGTAATAGGTAGTGAACTAGCAGTCAGAACTGCAAACTGGCCTAGTCCAAATGGGGTGGTGAATGCTGACTTCTCTCTAGCATTGTCTGCAAGTGTGATTTGCCAGTAACCCTTACACAGAACATAGTAGTCATGAAGGTCACCCATCCTAGCCTATTTAGCAGTTTATCTACTCTAGAAATAAGAAAAGCATCAGAGGTTGCCTTGTCATGTAGATGCTGGGTGGTCATGTTCTTTTTAGGGACCAACACCACTAAGAACGGCCAAGGACTAAAGAATGGCTCAATGACCCTTAGCTCTAACATCTCATCCAACTCCCTCCTTATTTTTATCTTCACAGTCTAGAGGACTCTATACATCGGCTGCATCAATAGGGACTCTACCAAATTACCTGGATTTTTTTTAGCCCAGTCTGTGTTTTCAGTATATCTCTGAGCCTCAGCATATATGGCACTATGAGGAGTCCCTAACCCTGGTGGCCCCCCTCCCAAAACTCCCATAAGAGGTCCAATGACCTCCCTAATCAACGTTTGCTCTAGAAGTCAATGCTTCTCAAGCTCCAGAAAGGCTCTAATTATAGCCTTTAGGGTGCCATTGAAATTATCACACAAAGCATTGGTATGGGGATGATAGGGGATTGGCCACAGCTGGGTCACTGCACACTTCTGCCACAACTGCTGGTTCAGCTGTCATAAACTGGGTACCCTGTTCAAAATGTCACTCAAGAACACAACCCAGGTGAAAATGGCTACCAAGGCACCAGTCACCATTGCTACTGCTTGCTGTTTTTGATTTTTTCTGAATATTATAGTCCATCCTCAAGCTGCATTCCAGCAAAGATCAGACACTGTTTGTCAGGTGGGATACCTTCCTTATCCTGGATTCTGGCCTTGACATTCTCAACTACAGCCTCTGGATACCGGGTGGCATAATCTAACAAACTGGAGATGTATCTCTTCCCTGACTTATTAGGCCTTATTAGGCCTTATTAGGCAAAGAGGCCAATGATATCTACAGTCACTTGGTGGAAGGGAATTTCTATAATGGACATGGGCTGCATGAGAGCCCGTGGCATTTGTCCACAGCCACAAAAAAAATCATGTATCACACTTAGCACAGAGGGATAGCTGCTGGCCCCCAACTACAATGTCCACCTGCTTCTTCAGGATAGAATAGGGGCTTACCCACCAATACAATCATGGTCACACATGATACAGTTCCCTAAAGCCCTCCACGGACTTGCCATCCTCCGTTATAGACTAGACATGGCAACTCCAGTAGTCTCCAGAGTGTAACTGGACAAGGGCTACAAAATTGCTGCTCCTCTGACCAGACTACATCTTTGGAGCAATCAAAGAACTGGTCTTTCATTGCTGTGTGATTAGCCAACCACTCGCCTCCACACAGGGCAGGGCAAGGCAAACAGCCAGGGTTTCCTGGGAGGACATGGGACAGTCCCACACCTCCCTCCAAGCTCCTTTGTTTTTATGGGCTGATATAGAAGTAGTGGTGGGCTGGAAAGCCAATGAGGGCTATGGGACATCCTTATGGTTGGAGTGTGGTCCATGCTGAGTTATTGGGCTGGGGAGCTCTGGTCTAGGTAATCTAGAAGGGTGGAGCCCACCGGATGGGGAAAGCACTTTCATTTCTCCCCGGTTCTCCCATTACTGGTCCTCCAGGCGACAAGCCTCCTCTGCACTGGTGGGTTGTATTTCTTGGACTGAGACTAACATAGGTGGAGGGCAAACCTGAAAAAAAATGCTCCAACACAAGAACCTGGGCAGTCTTCTCAGTCTGGACCTGGTGCCCCTTTCACCACCAAAAAAGCATTGCAAAGCTTCCACACCAGCTCCCCATATGGGTTCTGTGCACCCTTGGCAGCAATATTGAGGTTGGGAATGAGAGAGGAAGCCTGGACATATTACTAGTGCACCAAGGTTGACCAGCACTTAGTCTACTGCAGACAGTTATCTTTTCAACTGTCACTGTTGCCATGGCAATCGCCAGAACAACCATTTTAACAGAAAAGTTGAGGATGGGAGTGAGTGAGGAAACCTGGTCAAATTGCTAGTGCACCAAGGTGGAACAGCACTTAGTCTCCTGAAGACTGTACTCTTTGCAACTTTCACTATTGAGATGGCAACCACCAACACCACTATTTTGATTGGGGAGAAAAGTGAAGGACTGTTGTCATGCCACTGTTTATTCCATTTTTAGCTCTGGGTATATCCACAGTACTATAAAGGTGGTCGTTTTACTGTACTCTACTACTGGGTGCATTATATTTGTGGGTAACAGCTTGCTATAGTGATTATATTCATGATAAGCATGACTGATATGACTAATATACAGCCTTATTAAATTGTGATTCAGCCAATTCTAAAGGGCATATTTTTTTACAGAAGTTTTTGGTTAGTGAAGGTCTTCACTAACTAAAAACTTCTGTAAAAAAATATGCTTTGTGCTTATATAGAGCCCTTTATAATTGGCCAAATTGCAATTTAATAAGGCAGTAAGTGTGTATAACACTCCAGAGGGAGAGCATGCGCACTTTAGAAACTATATGTATAGATTCTGTACATGCCATAGTGTGCACAGAGCGGCACCAGCAGCTCATGCTCAGCGCATGGCACTAGCCACCCATGCGTGCGGTGCTAGGTTGGGGGAGGGGGAGCCAGAGGGGGAAAGGAGAAAAGGGGGAAAGAGACACAGTGGAAGGAAGAGGTGGGAAATAGACAGAGGGTGAAAGGGGGAAATAGACACGGGGAAGGAGGAGGGGGGAAAGAGACAGAGGGGGAAAGAGACAAAGGGGAGGGAGGAGGTGGGAAAAGAGACAGAGGTGTAAAGAGGGAAAGAGACACAGGGGAGGGAGGAGGGGAAAAAAGAGAAAGAGATAAAAGGGAAAGAGACAGAGGGGGAAATGGAGGAAGAGACACAGGGGAGGGAGATGGGGGAAAGCAATACAGGGGAGGGAGATGGGGGGGAAGAGACATATGTAATATTATACCATAATTTATGACAGGGGAAAGACTAGTATGTATATATTATCTTATAAATAATTGTGTATTGAATCAAGGTATACTGTGTGACCTAATCTATGGAGGTGTAATCAAATTATTGTTTACAATGGCTGTTCTAACAGGGTTCTTTGTGGAGCTGACAATGTTTCAGATAGGACAGTTTATTATTGAAGACCTTCTGTGGGGAGATGCAAACAACCAGCTTACTAACCAGCAACAGCTCTGAGTAATTAGGTTAGCTTAAAATTCTGATCTACTGATTTCAATTATGTTACGAAGTAATAATGTTTAGTGGCACCCCTACTTAATTAATTTGTCTTTATGTGTTTAGTTATCATTGTATTGTCCCTAAAAATATGCTGTACCCTGTCTGATAAAGGAGTCTTTATAGATGATAGAGCTATGTTCTTTTCCTGCATGCTTGGATTTCAATGCTCTGTTTATTGCTGTCTGATTTTGGAATGGATGAAGGAGGATGACCTACAATTGAAGATGACATTTGTGGTGGTGTTATAATATGAGTGGTCTGGAAGGGGGTGATAATGAAGGTAAACAAACTGTAAGTGGTAATAGTTTCTATTCTCTCACATACAGAATACCGACTTGCTGGGGAGGTGTAGAAAGGCACCCTGTGAACAGATGGAGTCTTGACCCTGCCTCATTATATATATAAAACTAGCGGCTTGCGTGTCAAATATGACAGCAACAAAATTTGAAGCCTGGCAATGCTGTTTGCCACACATTGCGAAGCTCCACACCCCCCCCCCATTTGAAGTCCTCATTATGAGCGCCTCTAGCACTCATTGCAGGCCTCTCTGCCCCTATATTTACGGTCCTCATATTGAGCACCATAAGCACTCATTGCGAGCCTCTACCCATCCCTGTGTCTCTTTTCCCCCTCCCATGTCTATTGCCCATCTCCCTAACCTGTGTCTCTTCAAGCTCTCTCCCTCCCCTGTGTCTCTTCCACCTGCCTCTTCCTCCCCTGTTCACTTCCACCCCCTCTCCCTCCCCTCTCCTGTGTCTCTTTCCCCCTGTCTCTCCCTGTGTCTCCTTCCCCCATCTCCCTCCACTGTTTCTCCTTCACCTCATCTCCCTCCTCTGTGTCTCCTTTACCCCATCTCCATCCCCTGTGTCTCCTTCCTCTTCATCTCCATCCCCTGTGTCTCCTTTCCCCCTCCCCTGTGTCTCCCCCTCTCCCTCCCCTGTGTCTCTCCCCCACTATTTTTCCCCTTCCTCGCTTGTGTCTCTTCCCCCTCCTTCCCCTGTGTCTTTCCGCCATGTTTCTCCCCCTCAAATTGCTATGTCTCCTTTATCACCCTCTCCCTCCCCTGTGTCTCCTTACTCCCTCTCCCTCCCCTGTGTCTCTTTCCACCATCTCCCTCCCCTGTGTCCCCTTCCCCCTCTCCCTCCCCTGTGTCTCCCCTCCCCCTCTCCTGTGTCTCTTCCACTCCTCTCTCCTCTATTTCCTGTGTCTCTTTCCACCATCTCCATCCACTGTGTCTCCTTCCCCATCTCCATCCACTCTCTCATTCCCCCCTCTCCCTCCCCTGTGTCTTTCCCCCCGTGTTTCTCCCCCTCTCCCTGCAATGTGTTTCTCCCCCTCACACCCCTGTGTCTCTTTCTCTCCCCATCTCCCTTCCCTGTGTCTCCTTTCCCCCTCCTCTGTGTCTCTTTCCCCCCTCTTCCTCCCCTGTGTCTCACCCCCACTCTTTCCCCCTCTCTCTCCCTTGTGTCTCTTCTCCTCCTCTCTCTCCCCTGTGTCTTTCCCCCTGTGTTTCTCCCCCTCCCTCCCCTGTGCTTCTCCCCTCCCTCCCCTATGTCTCCTTTCTCCCCCTCTCCCTATACTGTGTCTACTTTCTCCTCTATCATCCCCTGTGTCTCCTTGCCCCCTCTTCCTCCCTGTGTCTCCTCCCCCTTCTACCTCCTCTGTGTTTCTCTCACCTCCGCTTCCTCCCCTGTGTCTCTTCCACCCCTCCAGCCCTTTCCTGTGTCTTTTCCCCCTCTCCCTCCTCTGTGTCTCCTTCCCCCATCACTCTCCCCTGTGAATCTTTGCCCCCTCTCGCTCCCCTGTGTCTCCTTCTCCCCATATTGCTCCCCTGTGTCTCCTTACCCCCTCCCCTATGTATCTTTCC
Source organism: Discoglossus pictus (assembly GCA_027410445.1). Lineage (NCBI taxonomy): Eukaryota > Metazoa > Chordata > Amphibia > Anura > Alytidae > Discoglossus > Discoglossus pictus. The sequence continues at coordinate 61,626,573 of CM050170.1, forward strand.
CCTCCCTCCCTTGTGTCTCTTTCCCCCCTTCCCTCCCTCCCATTTGTCTTCCCCCATTATTCCCCCCTCTCTCCCTCCCTTGTATCTCTTTTGCCCTTCTCCCTCCCCTGTGTTTCTCCACCCATCTCCCTTCACTGTGTCTCCTTCCCCTGTCTCTCCCCCTCTCCCTTCCCTGTGTCTCTCCACCCCACTCTTTACCCCTCTCTCTCCCTTGTATCTCTTCCCCCCTCTCCCAACCCCTTTGTCTCCCCCCTGTGTTCCCCCTTCCCTCCCCTTTGTTTCTCCCCCTCCCTCCCATGTGTCTCCTTTCTCCCTCCCTCTCTCTCCCTTGTGTCTCCCCCTGTGTTTCCCCTTCCCTCCCCTTTGTTTCTCCACCTCCCTCCCTTGTGTCTCCTTTCTCCCTCCCTCACCCTCCCCTGTGTCTCATTCCCCAATCTCCCACCACTGTGTCCTCTTTCTCCATCTCTCTCCATGTGTATACTCCCCCTCCATCTCCCTCCCCTGTGTCTCCCTACCCCTTCTCCCTCCCCAGTGTCTCCTTCCTCCTGTATCGCTTTCCATCTCTCCCTCCCTGTGTCTCTCCCACTCACTCTTTCCCCCCTCTCACTCCCTTGTGTCTCTTCCCCACTCTACCTCCCCTGTGTCTCCTTCCTCACCTCTCCCTCCTCTTTGTCTCCTTCCCCCTCTCCTGTGTCTCTACCAACCCCTCCCCCCTTTCCTGTGTAATTTCCCTCTGTCCCTCCCATGTGTCTCCTTACATCCAAACTCCCTCCCCTGTGTCTCCTGTCCCCCCTATTTCTCTTTCCCCCTCCCTCCCTTGAGTCTCATTTCCCCCTCCCTCCCTTCTGTCTCTTCCTCATTCCTTCCCCCTCTCCATCCCTTGTGTCTACCCCATTCCCTGTGTTTCTCACCAACCTCCCTCCCCTGTGTCTCCTTCCCCTCTATCTCCCTAACATTGTGTCTCCTTTCCCCCTCCCTCTTCCCCCCCTCTTCCTCCTCTGTGTCTCTCCACCCCACTATTTCCCCCTCTCCCTCCCCTGTGTCTCCTTTCTCTCCCCATCTCCCTCCCCACTCTTTCCCCTCTTGCCTCTCTTGTGTCTCTTCCCCTCTCCCTCCCCTGTGTCTTTTCCCCATGTGTTTCTCCCCCCTCACTCCCTTATGTCTCCTTTCTCCCCTCTCCCTCAGCTGTGTCTCACCTCCCCACTCTTTCCCCTCTTGCCCTCTCTTGTGTCTCTTCTCCACCTCTCTCCCCTGTGTCTTTCCCCCATGTTTCTCCCCCTCCCCCTATCCTGTGTCTCCTTTCTCCCCTCTCCATCCCCTGAGTCTCCTTTCCCCCTCTTCCTCCCATTTGTCTCCTACCCCCTTCTACCTCCCCTGTTTCTCTCTCATCCCCGCTTACTCCCCTGTGTCTCTTCCACACCTCCACCCCTTTCCTGTGTCTCTTCCCCCTCTCCCTCCTCTGTGTCTCCTTCTCCTATCTCCCTCCCCTGTGTCTCTTTCCCCCCTCTCCCTGCCCGTGTTTCCTTCTCACCATCTTCCTCCACTGTGTCTCTGGACATCCTCCCTCGCCTATTTCTCCTTCCCCCATCTCCCTCCACTGTGCCTCCTTCTTCCCATCTCCCTTTCCTTTGTCTCCTTCCCCCATCTCCATCCCCTGTGTCTCCTTCCCCCTCCCCTGTGTCTTTTCCCCCCTTCCCTCCCTCCCCTTTGTCTCCCCTCACTCTTTCCACCCTCTTCCTCCCTTCAATCTCTTTTGCCCCTCTCACTCCCCTGTGTTTCTCCACCCATCTCCATTCACTGTTTCTCCTTTCCCCATATCCCTTCCCTGTGTCTCCTTCCCCTGTCTCTTCCTTACTCTCTCTTCCCTGTGTCTCCCTCTATGTCACCCCTCCCTCCCCTGTGTTGATCCACCTCCTTCCCATGTGTCTCCTTTCTCCCTCCCTCTCCCTCCCCTGTGTCTTCCCCCTGTGTTCCCCCTCCCCCCCCTGTGTTTCTCCACCTCCCTCCCATGTGTCTCCTTTCTCCCACCCTCACCCTCCCCTGTGTCCTCTTCTCCCTCTCACTTTCCTGTGTCTTTTCCCTCATCTGTGTCTCCTTCCCCACTCTCTCTCCACTGTGTCTCCTTCCCCCCATCTCCCACCACTGTGTCCTTTTTCCCCATCACCCTCCATGTGTATCCTCCTCCTCCATCTCCCTCCCTGTGTCTCCTTCCCCCTACTCCCTACCCAGTGTCTCTTTTACCCCTGTGTCTCTTTCCCCCTCTCCCTCCCCTATGTCTCTCCCACCCACTCTTTCCCCCCTCTCACTCCCTTGTGTCTCTTCCCCACTCTCCCTCCCCTGTGTCTCCATCCTCCTCTACCTCCTCTGTGTCTTCTTCACCCTTCCACCTCCCCTGTGTCTCTTCCACCCCCTCTTCCTCCCCTGTGTCTCTTCCAACCCCCTCTCCCCTCTTTCCTGTGTAATTTCGCCCTGTCCCTCTGATGTGTCTCTTTTCACCCTCCCTCCCCTCTGTACTGTACTCTTTGCAACTTTCACTATTGAGATGGCAACCACCAACACCACTATTTTGATTGGGGAGAAAAGTGAAGGACTGTTGTCACGCCACTGTTTATTCCATTTGTAACTCTGGGTATATCCACAGTACTATAAAGGTGGTCGTTTTACTGTATTCTACTACTAGGTGCATTATATTTGTGGGTAATAGCGTGCTATAGTGATTGTATTCATGATAAGCATGACTGATATCCCTAATATACAGCCTTATTAAATTGCTTTATATAAGCACAGAGCATATTTTTTTACAGAAAAGCAAGGTCTTCACTAACTAAAAACTTCTGTAAAAAAATCTGCTCTGTGCTTATATAGAGCACTTTATAATTGGCCAAATCAAAATGTAATAAGGCTGTAAGTTTCTAAAGTGTGTGTAACACTCCTGAGGGAGAGCGTGCGCTCTTTAGAAACTGTATGTATGGATTCTGTACATGCCATAGTGCGCACAGAGAGGCACCAGCAGCACATGCTCAGCGCATGGCACAAGCCACTCATGCGTGCGGTGCTAGGATGGGGGGGGGGGGCAGTCAGAGGGGGAAAGGAGGAAAGGGGGAAAGAGACACAGTGGAAGGAAGAGGTGGGAAAGAGACAGAGGGGGAAAGGGGGAAAGAGACAAAGGGGAGGGAGGAGGGGGAAAAGAGACAGAGGTGTAAAGAGGGAAAGAGACACAGGGGAGGGTGGAGGGAAAAAAGAGAAAGGGATAAAAGGGAAAGAGACAGAGGGGGAAAGATAGGAAGAGACACAGGAGAGGGAGATGGGGGAAATCAATACAGGGGAGGGAGATGGGGGGGAAGAGACATATGTAATATTATACCATAATTTATGACAAGGGAAAGACTAGTATGTATATATTATCTTATAAATAATTGTGTATTGAATCAAGGTATACTGTGTGACCTAATCTATGGAGGTGTAATCAAATTATTGTTTACAATGGCTGATCTAACAGGGTTCTTTGTGGAGCTGACAATGTTTCAGATAGGACAGTTTATTATTCAAGACCTTCTGTGGGGAGATGCAAACAACCAGCTTACTAACCAGCAACAGCTCTGAGTAATTAGGTTAGCTTGGAATTCTGATCTACTGATTTTAATTATGTTACGAAGTAATAATGTTTAGTGGCACCCCTACTTAATTAATTTGTCTTAATGTGTTCAGTTATCATTGTATTGTCCCTAAAAATATGCTGTACCCTGTCCGATAAAGGAATCTTCTAGTTAAGACATAGATGATAGAGCTACTGTATGTTCTTTTCCTGGATGCTGGAATTTCAATGTCAATTTATCGCTGTCTGATTTTGAAATGGATGAAGGAGGATGACCTACAATTGAAGATGGCCTTTGTGGTAGTGTTGTAATATGAGTGATTTGGAAGGGGGTGATAATGAAGGTAAACAAACTGTAAGTGGTAATAGTTTCTATTCTCTCACATATAGGATACCGACTTGCTGGGGAGGTGTAGAAAGGCACCCTGTGAACAGATGGAGTCTTGACCCTGCCTCATTATATATATACAACTAGCGACTTGCGCGTCAAGTATGACAGCAACAAAATGTGAAGCCTGGCAATGCTGTTTGCCACACATTGCGAGGCACCCCCCCCCCCCCTCTCATTTGATGTCCTCGTTATGAGTGCCTCTAGAACTCATTGCAGGCCTCTCTACCCCTCTATTTACGGTCCTCATAATGAGCACCGTCAGCACTCATTGCGAGCCTCTACCCATCCCTGTATCTCTTTCCCCCCTCCCGTGTCTATACCCCCATCTCCCTACTTTGTGTCTCTTCCAGCTCTCTCCCTCCCCTGTGTCTCTTCCACCTGCCTCTTCCTCCCCTTATCTTTCCACCCCCTCTCCCTCCCCCTCTCCTGTGTCTGTTCCCCCTCTCCTGTGTCTCTTTCCCCCTCTCCCTCCCTGTGTCTCCTTCCCCTTTCTCCCTCCACTGTGTCTCCTTCACCTCATCTCCCTCCTCTGTGTCTCCTTTACCCCATCTCCATCCCCGGTCTACTTCCCCTTCATCTTCCTCCCCTGTGTCTCCTTTCCCCCTCCCCTGTGTCTCTTTCCCCCCTCTCCCTCCCCTGTGTCTCTCCCCCACTATTTCTAGCCTCCCTCACTTGTGTCTCTTCCCCCTCCTTCCCCTGTGTCTTTCCCCCATGATTCTCCCCCTCACATTGATATGTCTCCTTTCTCACTCTCTCCCTCCCCAGTGTCTTCTTACCCCTTCTCCCTCCCCTGTGACTCCTTTCCCCCTCTCCCTCCCCTGTATATTTCCCCCCTCCCCTGTGTCTCTTCCACTCCCCCTACCTCCTCTGTGTCTCCTTCCCCATCTCCCTCCACTGTTTCTCCTTCCCCATCTCCCTCCACTCTCTCCTTACCCCTCTCCCTCCCCTGTGTCTTTCCCCTGTGTTTCTCCCCCTCTCCCTGCAATGTGTTTCTCCCCCCTCACACCCCTGTGTCTCTTTCTCTCCCCATCTCCCTTCCCTGTGTCTCCTTTCCCCCTCCTCTGTGTCTCCTTCTCCCTCCACTGTGTCTCTTTCCCCCTCTTCCTCCCCTGTGTCTCACCTCCACTCTTTCCCCCCTCTCCCTCCCTTGTGTCTCTTCTCCTCCTCTCTCTCCCCTGTGTCTTTCCCCCTGTGTTTCTCTCCCTCCCTCCCCTGTGCTTCTCCTCTCCCTCCCCTATGTCTCCTTTCTCCCCCCTCTCCCTATCCTGTGTCTACTTTCTCCCCTGTCCATCCCCTGTGTCTCCTTTCCCCCTCTTCCTCCCCATGTCTCCTCCCCCCATCTACCTCCTCTGTGTCTCTCTCACCCCCGCTTCCTCTCCTGTGTCTCTTCCACCCCTCCACCCCTTTCCTGTGTCTCTTTCCCCTCTCCCTCCTCCGTGTCTCCTTCCCCCATATCTCTCCCCTGTGTATCTTTCCCCCCTCTCCCTGCCCTGTGTTTCCTTCCCACCATCTCCCTCCACTGTGTCTTCTCACTCCACTGTCTCCTTCCCCCTCTCGCTCCCCTGTGTCTCCTTACCCCCTCCCCTATGTCTCTTTCTCCTCCCTCCCTTGTGTCTCTTTCCCCCCTTCCTTCCCTCCCTCCCATTTGTCTCCCCCCCACTCTTCCCCCTCTCTCTCCCTTGTATCTCCTCCCCCTCTACCAACCCCTGTGTCTCCCTCCATGTCCCCCCTCGCTACCCTGTGTTTCTCCCCCTCCCTCCCATGTGACTCCTTTCTCCCTCCCTCTGTCTCCCCTGTGTCTCCCCTGTGTTCACTTTTCCCTCCCCTGTTTTTCTCCCCCTCCCTACCATGTGTCTCCTTTCCCCTCCCTCAGCCCCCCGTGTCTCCTTCCCCACTCTCTCTCTGCTGTGTCTCCTTCCCCCATCTCCCACCACTGTGTCCTCTTTCTCCATCTCCCTCAATGTATATACTTTCCCTCCATCTCCCTCCCCTGTGTCTCCTTCCCCCTTCTCCCTCCCCAGTGTCTCCTTCCCTCTGTATCTATTTCCACTAGTGATGTTGCGAACATCAAATTTTTGGTTTCGCGAACCGCGGACGCGAATTCCATCTCCCACGGAAAATTACATAGTTGATTGAGAGTCTGGTTTTAACCCATAAAGGGCATAAATCACCTAACATTCCTAAATTGTTTGGAATAACATGCTTTAAAAAATCAGGTATGATGTTGTATCGATCAGGTAGTGTACGGGTTACACCCGCTTCACAGTAACAGACCAATATCCCTGTTTAATGCACCGCAAACAACCCCAAACAGTCCCTTTGCACAACCGCAAACTCCCCATTTGCACAAGGTTGGATACCAAGCTAGCCATGTCCCGTTCCTTGTCCTCACTGATGTCATTGAAGTTCTCTTCCTCCACCCAGCCACCAAGGGTCGCCGAAAGGGGACAACAAGCCCCCTGGGACGCCTGCTGTGTTTCGTCTTCCACCTCCTCAAATCCACCTTCCTCCTCTGACTCCTCTTCTTCAGACTCCCAGAGTCTGGGGGCTTCCACTGCCCAGCATGGAAGATTATACACAGGTCAGACTCTGGGGGCTTCCACTGCCCAGCATGGAATATTATACACAGGTCAGAGTCTGGGGGCTTCCACTGCCCAGCATGGAATAATATACACAGGTCAGAGTCTGGGGGCTTCCACTGCCCAGCATGGAATATTATACACAGGTCAGAGTCTCGGGGCTTGCACTGCCCAGCATGGAATATTATACACAGGTCAGAGTCTGGGGGCTTCCACTGCACAGCATGGAATATTATACACAGGTCGGAGTCTGGGGGCTTCCACTGCCCAGCATGGAATATTATACACAGGTCAGAGTCTGGGGGCTTCCACTGCCCAGCATGGAATATTATACACAGGTCAGAGTCTGGGGGCTTCCACTGCCCAGCATGGAATATTATACACAGGTCAGAGTCTGGGGGCTTCCACTACACAGCATGGAATATTATACAAAGGTCATAGTCTGGGGGCTTCCACTGCCCAGCATGGAATATTATACACAGGTCAGAGTCTGGGGGCTTCCACTGCCCAGCATGGAATATTATACACAGGTCAGAGTCTGGGGGCTTCCACTGCACAGTACGTGCAATCTAAGGTGCCACCAGATAGGAGAGGTGTATTAAGTTGTACTACTCATTCCTATCAGTTTAATACCTGTTACGTTACCTATCAGGGGACGTGTATATGGCATGGATTTTTGGAACAGGGAGATGGAAATAGATGCTTGGTCGGACCTCCTACTTCGAATTTGGGGCACTGCATGTGCAATCTAAGGTGCCACCAAATAGGAGAGGTGTATTAAGTTGTACTACTCATTCCTATCAGTTTAATACCTGTTACGTTACCTATCAGGGGACGTGTATATGGCATGGATTTTTGGAACAGGGAGATGGAAATAGATGCTTGGTCGGACCTCCTACTTCGAATTTGGGGCACTGCACGTGCAATCTAAGGTGCCACCAGATAGGAGTGGTGTATTAAGTTGTACTATTCATTCCTATCAGTTTAATACCTGTTCCGTCACCTATCTTTCCTCCCAATAGCACATTCTATATGTCATCAACCGGCCTGTGTGTATTTAGAGAACCACACTTTAAAGCCCTTAACCTGGGACAAGGTGGCTTGGCTATCAGAATTTCCTCAGAGCCTTAAAAACTTGCCAAACCCCCAATCAGACACTCACTATCATACTGGAAATGGGCCAAGAAACACACAGGTTTGTTCCCTGGATCCACCCAAATGACCCCAATTCTTGACCACCCTCAGGCCCCGAAACACATGAGCACAACATCACAACACTAGTGGAGGTCAAGGAAACTAGATAGACTGGGAGACTGGTTAGTAAAGGGCCAGATGCTCACCTATGAGGAACTGAGGGACAAGCATGAGCTACCGCTGTCAGAACATTACAATTACTGTAGGCGGAGGCATTTCACACACTCCCTGACCCAAAAACAGGGGACACCTGTCTTAAATTGGTTCTCCAAAATTTGTAAAGATAAACCTCTATCAAGGGGGATCATTGGGTCGCTTTACAAATATAAAACATTTGTTACTTGTTGAAGCGACACTGGGGGAAGGACCAGAGTGGGGGGGGCCTGGAGACCCTTCAGAAGCAACTGACGGCAAAATCATCCCAGGAAAGGAGAGGTCGCTTACTGAAGCCTGCCCTAGGGTAACCCAAGGGTGATTGCCCAGGTTTGATATTGTAAATAATAAGCTAATACTGCTGGAGGGATGATAGCTAATAGGACTTTGGTGTTTCCTGCAGATATACTCTTTACTATTGTCTGTTTTACCATGTTCTAGGTATCTCTTAAATTGCAATCACAGTAAAAAATAAGAAAAATTATTAACCTAAAAAGTAAAAATAAGAAGGAATAGCCAGCTAACTTTCACAAAATGTCTCTATTGTAAATATGTATTTTTTGCACAACTGTTATGCAAGACTGTTTTATTTTTTATTACATGCTGTACGCCTTCTAAAATAACATAATTAAAATGCAAAAATTAGGTATTGTTGCAGCGACCAGAAAAATTGATGTTAGTTTGCCAGGCAGAAAGTGCCCTAAAACATTGCGTCTTGAACCCTAGTTGGTGATAAGTCACGCAAGTCATCCGGCATTCAGGGATAAAATACAGCAGCGTGTGGACCATTATTAGCTCAAGGCAGCTCATCTATCAGGCCTTTTTTAATCTAATGTATCGCCCACTGTCAGTCCCTTCGGGATCCATCCCTCATTCATCTTAATAAAGGTGAGGTAATCTAGACTTTTTTGACCTAGGCGACTTCTCTTATCAGTGACAAAACCTCCTGCTGCACTGCAGGTCCTTTCTGACAGGACACTTGAAGCGGGGCAGGACAGAAGTTTTATGGCAAATTGGGATAGCTCAGGCCACAGAGCAAGCGTGCACACCCAGTAGTCAAGGGGTTCATCGCTCCTCATAGTGTCGATATCTCTAGTTATGGCGAGGTAGTCTGTTACCTGAAGGTCGAGTCGTTCTCTGAGGGTGGACCCTGAAGGGCTGTGGCGATGCATAGGACTTAAAAAGCTCTGCATGTCCTCCATCAACAACACGTCTTTAAAGCTTCCTCTCCTTGCCGGCGTGGTCGTGGGAGGAGGAGGATTATGTTCACCTCTTCCGCTGTTAGATTGCCTTTGTGTTGTGACATCACTCTTAAACGCTGTGTAAAGCATACTTTTTCATTTATTTTGGTAGTGCTGCATCCTTTCCGACTTGTGGTAATTCGATAACATTTCAGGCACTTTCTGCTTATACCGGGGATCTAGTAGCGTGGACACCCATTACAGGTCATTCTCCTTCATCCTTTTTATACGAGGGTCCCTCAACAGGCACGACAGCATGAAAGACCCCATTTGCACAAGGTTGGATGCCGAGGTACCCATGTCCCGTTCCTTGTCCTCAGTGATCTCGCTGAAGATATGTTCTTCCCCCCAGCCACGTACAACACCACTGGTACCAGATAGGTGACAACGAGCACCCTGGGATGCCTGTTGTGGTTGGTCTTCCTCCTCCTCCTCAAAACCACATTCCTCCTCTTCCTCACAATCCTCTTCCAGCGTTGCTGCAGGTCCTGCAAGCTATGCTGATAAGGCTGTTTCTGGCGGTGATGGTGACCACAACTCTTCCTCTTCCTCTTCACGCTCATCTACGGCCTAATCCAGCACTCTTCACAGGGCACGCTCCAGGAAGAAAACAAATGGTATGATGTCGCTGATGGTGCCCTGGGTGCGACTGACCAGGTTTGTCACCTCCTCAAAAGGACGCGTAAGCCTACAGGCATTGCGCATGAGCATCCAGTAACGTGGCAAAAAATCCCCAGCTCCGCAGAGGCTGTCCTAGCACCCCGGTCATACAAATACTCGTTAACGGCCTTTTCTTGTTGGAGCAGGCGGTCAAACATTAGGAGTGTTGAATTCCAACGTGTCGGGCTGTCTAAAATCAAGCGCCTCGCTAGCATGTTGTTTCGCCGCTGGATATCTGTAAAGTGCGCCATGGCCGTGTAGGAACGCCTGAAATGGCCATACACCTTCCTGTCCTGCTTCAGGACGTCCTGTAAGCCTGGGTGCTTATGCACCAAGCGTTGTACAATCAGAGGGGAGGGAGAGGGGGAAATAGTGGGATGGAGAGACACAGGGGAGGAAGAGGGGGAAGAGGGAGGGGGAAAGGAGACACATTGAAGGGAGATAAGACACAGGGGAGGGATAGGGGAGGAAAAGACACAAGGGAGGGATAGGGGAGGAAAAGACACAAGGGAGGGGAACAATCAGATTACACACATGTGCCATGCACGGCACATGTGTCAACTTGACCAAATTCAATGCCGCCAACAAATTTCTTCCGTTGTCACAAACCACTTTGCCGATCTCCAGTTGGTGCGGAGTCAGCCACTGATCCACCTGTGCGTTCAGGGCGGACAGGATTTCTGCTCCGGTGTGACTCTCTGCTTTCAGGGAAGTCAACCCCAAGATGGCGTGACACTGCCGTATCCGGGATGTGGAATAGTACCTGTGGAGCTGGGGGGGTGCCGTTGATGTGGAGCAAGACATAGCAGCAGCAGAAGAGGACTCAGCCGAGGAGGTTATGGAAGAGGATGGAGTAGGAGGAGTAGAGGAGGTGGCAGCAGGCCTGCCTGCAAATCGTGGCGGTGTCACCAACTCCTCTGCAGAGCCACCTATTCCATGCTTGGCAGCCGTCACCAGGTTTACCCAATGCGCAGTGTAGGTGATATACCTGCCCTGACCATGCTTTGCAGACTAGGTATCCGTGGTCAGATGGACCCTTGCCCAAACACTGTGTGCCAGTGATGCCATTACTTCCTTTTGCACAATCGAGTACAGGTTGGGGATTGCCTTTTGTGCAAAGAAATTTCGGCCGGGTACCTTCCACTGTGGTGTCCCAATAGCTACACATTTTTTGAACGCCTCAGACTCCACCAGCTTGTATGGTAAAAGCTGGTGGTCTAAGAGTTCAGACAAGCCAGCTGTCAGTTGCCGGGCAAGGGGGTGACTTTGTGACATTGGCCTCTTACGCTCAAACATGTCTTGACAGACACCTGACTGTGGGCAGATGAGCAGGGACTGCTCAGGGCGAGACACGGAGTGGCGGATGGTTGAGAGGGGGCAAGCAGGGCAGCATGTGTTTCTCGCCCCCTTCTTCTACCTCCCCTGTTTCTCTCTCATCCCGCTTCCTCCCCTGTGTCTCTTCCACCCCTCTACCCCTTTCCTGTGTCTCTTCCCTCTCTACCTCCTTTGTGTCTCCTTCTCCCATCTCACTCCCCTGTGTCTCTTTCCCTCTCTCCCTGCCCTGTGTTTCCTTCTCACCATCTAGCTCCCCTGTGTCTCTGAACCCCCCTCCCTCCCATGTGTGTCCTTCCCCCATCTACCTCCACTGTGCCTCCTTCTTCCCATCTCACACCCCTGTGTCTCCTTCCCCCATCTCCATCCCCTGTGTCTCCTTCCCCCTCCCCTGTGTCTCTTTCCCCCCTTCCCTCCCTCCCCTTTGTCTCTTCCCACTCTTTCCACCCTCTCGCTCCCTTCTATCTCTCTCCCTTGTATCTCTTCCCCCCTCTCCCTCCCCTGTGTCTACCTCTGTGTTCCCCCTCCCTCCCTTGTGTTTCTTCCCCTCCCTCCCATGTGTCTCCTTCCTCCCCCCTCACCCTCCCCTGTGTCCTCTTCCCCCTCTCACTTTCCTGTGTCTTTTCCCCCTTCTTCTCCTCTGTGTCTCCTTTGCCACTCTCTCTCCACTGTGTCTCCTTCCCCCATCTCCCACCACTGTGTCCGTTTTCCCTATCTCCCTCCATGTGCATCCTTCCCCTCCATCTCCTTTTCCTGTGTCTCCTTCCCCTTACTCACTCCCCAGTGTCTCCTTTCCCTCTGTGTCTTCTTCCCCCTTAAAACCTCCCCTGTGTCTCTTCCACTCCCTCTTCCTCCCCTGTGTCTCTTCCAACCCCCTCTCCCCTCTTTCCTGTTTCAATTCCCCCTGTCCCTCTGATGTGTCTCTTACACCCAATCTCCCTCCCTTGTTTCTCTTTTCCCCCTCCCTCCCCTCTGTCTCTTCCTCATTCTTTCACCCTCTCCAACCCTTATGTATACCCCATCCCTTGTGTTTCTCCCCCACCTCCGTCCCATGTGTCTCCTTTCCCCCTTCCTTGTATCTCTTCCCCGCTCTCCCTCCCGTGTGTCTCTCCACTCCATTTCCCCCCCTCCCTCCCCTGTGTCTCCTTTCTCTCCCCATCTCCCTCCCCTGTGTCTCCTTTCCTCCTAACCTTTGTATCTTTCCCCCTCTCCCTCCCCTGTGTCTCTCCCCAACTCTTCCCCCCTCTGCCTCCCTTGTGTCTTTTTCTCCCCTCTCCCTTCCCTGTGTCTTTTTCCCCCTGTGTTTCTCCTCTCTCACTCCCCTATGTCTCCTTTTCCCCCCTCCTTCTACCCATGTCTCCTTACCATTAACCCTCCACTGTGTCTCCTTTCCCTCCATCTCCATAACCTGTGTCTCCTTTCCCACATACCCATCCCCTGTGTCTCCTTTCACCATCTCCCTCCCTTGTCTTTCCTTTCCCCCTCCTCTATCTCTATTTCACACTTCCCTCCCCTGTGTCTCTCCCCCTCTCTCTCCCCTGTGTCTCTTTCCCCTTGTGTTCTCCCCTCTCTCCATCCCATGTATCTCCTTTCTCCCACCCTCCGCCTCCCCTTTTTCTTCTTCCCCCCTCTCCGTTTCATGTGTCTCCATCCCCCCTCTGGCTCCCCTGTGTCTCCTTCCCCCTTCTCCTTCCCTGTATCTCCTTCCCCATCTCCCTCCACTGTGTCTCCTTCCACCCATCTCCATCCACTGTGTCTCCTCTCCCCCTCCCCTGTGTATCTTCCCCCTCTCCATCCACTGTAGCTTTCCCCCACACTCTTATCCCCCTCTCCCTCCTTTGTATCTCCTTCCCCATCTCCATCCCTGTGTCTTCTTACCCCCCATCTGCCTCCCCAGTGTCTCTTTTCCCTTCCCACCTCTCCATCCCTTTTATTGTCTTCCCTACCTTTTATCTTCCTGTGTTTCTTCTCCCCTGTTTCTCCCCCCTCTCCCTCCCCTGTTTTTCACTCCCTCACATGTATCTCCTTTCTCCCCCCCTCCCCCTCTCCTGTGTCTCCTCCCCCCTACCTTCCATGTGTCTCTTCACCCCCTTCCTCCCCTATGTCTCTCTCCCCTGTCTCCTTCCCCCATCTCCCTCACCTGTGTCTCCTTTCCACCTCCCCTTTGTCTATTTCCCCCTCTCTCCCCTGTGTCTCTTTTTCTCCCTCTCCATTCCCTGTGTCACTAATCCCCTCACTCTTTCCCCCTTCTCTCTCCCCTGTATCTCTTCCCTTCTATGTCCTCCATTGTCCCTCCCATGTGTCTCCTCTCCCCCTTCCCTCCCCTGTGTCTCCTTCCCCCTCTCCCTACCTTGTGTCTTTTCCTCCCCTCTAGCTCCCCTGTGTCTTTCACCCCTGTGTTTCTCCTCCCTTGCTCCCCTATGTCTCCTTTCTCCCCCTCTCCCTCCCCCGTGTCTCCTTACCAATTTCCCTCCACTGTGTCTCCTTTCCCTCCATCTCCATAACCTGTGTCTCCTTCCCCTCCATCTCCCTCCCCTGTGTCTCCTTCCACCATCTCTCTCCCCTGTGTTTCCTTTCCCCCTCCCCATCTCTATTTCACCCCTCTCTCCCCTGTGTCTCCCTCCCCTCTCTCTACCCTGTGTCTCCTTCCCCCTGTGTTCTTCCCGCTCTCCCTCCCATGTATCTCCTTTCTCCCCTTCTGCCTCCCCTGTGTCTTCTTTCCCCCTCTCTCTTCCATGTGTCTCATTCCCCACTCTGGCTCCACTGTGTCTCCTCCCCCCTTCTCCCTCCCTGTGTCTCTCCCCCTCTCTACCCTATGTCTCTTCCCCTTGTGTTTCTCCGCCCTCTCCCTCCTCTGTGTTTCTCACACCCTTCTCCATCCCATGTGTCTCCTTTCTCCCTCTCCCTCCCTTGTGTAGCTTTTACCCCCCCTCCCTCCCATATGTCTGCTTCCCCCCTCTCGCTCCCCTGTGACTCCTTTTTCCACCCCTCTACCTCCCTGTGTCTCCTTCCCCATCTCCCTCCACTGTGTCTCCTTCCTCCCATTTCCCTCCACTGTGTCTCCTTCCCCCAACTCCATCCCCTGTGCCTTTTCCCCCCTCCCCTGTGTCTCTTTCCCCCTCTCCCTCCCCTGTGTCTTTCCCCCTCTCTACCCTATGTCTCTTTCCCTTGTGTTTCTCCTCCCTCTTCCTCCTCTGTGTTTCTCACACCCCTCTCCATCCCATGTGTCTCCTTTCTCCCCCTCTCCTTCCCATGTGTGTCCGTCACTGCTCTCCCTCCCGTGTCTCCTTTTCACCTCTCCCTCCCTTGTGTCTCTTTCACCCCCTCTATCCCTCCCCTGTGTCTCTCCTCCACACTCTTGCCCCTCTCTCCCTCCCTTGTGTCTCTCCCCTTTCTATCACCTGTGTCTCCTACCCCCCTGTGTTTCTCCCACTATCCCTCCAATTTATCTCCTTTCTCCCCTTTCCCTCCCCTTTGTCTCCTTCTGCATCTCCCTCTATGTGTCTCCTTCCAAACATTTGCATTCCCTGTGACTCCTTCCACCCCGTCTGCCTCCCCTGTGTCTCTTTTCCACCTCCCCTGTGTCTCCTGCCCCCTGTGTTCCCCTCCGTCCCCTGTGTTTCTACCCCTCTCCCTCCCCTGTGTCTCCTTCTCCCCTCTCCCTCCAATGTGTCTCCTACCTCTCCCTCCCCTGTGTCTCTGAACCCCCCTCCCTCCCTGTGTCTCCTTCCACATCTCCCTCCACTGTGCCCCCTTCTTCCCATTTCTCTCCCCTGTGTCTCCTTCCCCATCTCCATCCCCTGTGTCTTCTTTCCCCCTCACCTGTGTCTCTTTCCCCCATCTCCCTCCCGTGTCTCTCCCCTAACCCTTTCCCCTCTTCCTCTCTTATGTCTCTTTCCCCTCTCTCAAATGTGTCTCTTCCCCTGTGTTTCTCCCCCTCTCTCTCCCTTGTGTCTCATTCCTTCCCATTCCCTCCTGTGTGTCTCCTCCCCTCCTTCTCCTTGCCCTAAGTCTCGGTCCCCCCTCTCCCTCCCATGTCTCCCTTCCCTCCTCTCCTTCTCCTGTGTCTCCTTTCTCCCCCTCTCCCTATCATGTGTCTACTTTGCCCCTCTCCCTTTCCTGTATCTCTTCCCCTTTCCCCTCCCCTGTGTTTCCTTCCCCATCTCCCTCCCCTGTGTCTATTCCCCCCTCTCCCTCCCCTGTGCCTCCTTCCCCCATCTCCCTCCACTGTGTCTCCCTCCTCCCATTGCCCTCCCCTGTGTCTCCTTCCCCATCTCCATCCCCTGTGTCTCCTTTCCCCCTCTGTCCCCTGTGTTTCTTCCCTCTACCTCCTCTTTGTTTCTCACACCCCTCTCCCTACCATGTGTCTGCTTTCTTCCCCTCTCCTTCACATGTGTTTCCTACCCGGCTGTCCCTCCCCTGTGTCTCCTTTACCCCTCTCCCTCCCATGTGTCTCTCCTCCCCACTC
This sequence comes from Discoglossus pictus, assembly GCA_027410445.1. Classification (NCBI taxonomy): domain Eukaryota; kingdom Metazoa; phylum Chordata; class Amphibia; order Anura; family Alytidae; genus Discoglossus; species Discoglossus pictus. The sequence continues at coordinate 61,642,186 of CM050170.1, forward strand.
TTTCCCCTCTCTCCCTCCCTTGTGTCTCTCCCCTTTCTCTCCCTCTAATGTGTCTCCTACCCCCTTGTGTTTCTCCCCCTATCCCTCCTATGTATCTCCTTTCTCTCCCTCTCCCTCCCACGTGTTTCCTCCGCCCGCCCTTGCTCCCCTGTGTCTCCTCCACATCTACATCCCCTGTGTCTCCTTCCACCCCATCTCCCTCCCCTGTGTCTCTTTCCCCCCTCCCCTATGTCTCCTTCCACTCTGTCTGCCTCCCCTGTGTTCCCCCTCCCTCCCCTGTGTTTCTCCCTCCTCTCCTTACCCGTGTCTCCTTCCCCCCTCTCCCTCCAATGTGTCTGCTCCCTCCCTCTCCATCCCTTGTGTCTTTGAACCCTTCTCCTTACCCCATCTCCCTCCACTGTACCTCCTTCTTATTATCTCTATCCCCTGTGTCTCCTTTCCCCTCCTTTGTGTCTCTTTCCCCCTCTCCCTCCCCTGTGTCTCTCCTCCAACTCTTTCCCCCTTTCCCCTTCCCTTGTGTCTCCCCCTCTCTCAACTGTGTCTCTTCCCCCTGTGTTTCTCTGCCTCTCCCTCCTCTGTGTTTCTCACACCCCTCTCACTCCCATGTGTCTCCTTCCTCTCCCTCCCTTGTGTCTCCTTCCCCCCTCTCCCTCCCATGTGTCTCCTCCACCATTCTCCCTGCCCTCTGTCTCAGTCTGCCCTATTCCTCCTGTGTCTCCTTCCCCCATCTCCCTCTACTGTGACTTTTTACCCCATCTCCCTCCACTGTGTCTCCGTTCCCCCATCTCTCTCCCCTGTGTCTCCTTTCCCTCCTCTCTCTGTCCTATTTCTCCTTTCTCTCCCCTGTCTCTTCCCCCCTCCCCTGTCTCTTTCCCCCTCCCCTGTGTCTCCTCCCGACATCTCCCTCCACTGTGTCTCCTTCCTCCCATATCCCTTCCCTGTGTCTCCTTCCCCATCTTCATCCCCTGTATCTCCTTCCCACCGCCTCTGTGTTTCTTTCTCCTCTCTCCCTCCCCTGTGTCTCTTCCCCCTGTGTTTCCACCCCCCACTCCCTCCTCTGCGTTTCTCACACCCAGCTACCTCCCATGTGTCTCCTTTCTTCCCCTCTCCTTCCCATGTGTCTCCTTCCCCCCTCTCCCTCCCCTGTGTCTCCTTCCCCCCTCTCCCTCCCTTGTGTCTCTTTCACCCCCTCCCTCCCCTGTGTCTCTCTTCCCCACTCTTTCCCCTCATTCACTCACTTGTGTCTCTCCCCCTCTCTCTCCCCTGTGTCTCCCAGGCCCCTGTGTTTCTCCCCCTATCCCTCCCATGTATCTCCTTTCTCCCCTCTCCCTGCCCTGTGTCTCCTTCCCCATCTCCCTCTACTGTGTCTCCTTCCACCCATCTCCCTCCACTGTGTCTCCTCCCCATCTCCATCCCCTGTGTCTCCTTCCACCGCGTCTGCATCCCCTGTGTCTCTTTTCTGCTTCCCCTGTGTCTCCTGCCCCCTTTGTTCCCTCCTCCCTCCCCTGTGTTTCTCAGTCCCCTCCCCTGTCTCCTTCTCCCCTCTCCCTCCAATGTGTCTCTTCCCTCCCTCTCCCTGCCCTGTGACTCTAAAGCCCCCTCCCTCCCCTGTGTCTCCTTCCCCCATCTCCCTCCACTGTGTCTCCTTCCACCGTGTCTGCCTCCCCTGTGTCTTTTTTCTGCCTCCCCTGTGTCTCCTGCCCCCTGTGTTCCCTCTCCCTCCCCTGTGTTTCTATGTCCCCTCCCCTGTGTCTTCTTCTACCTCCAATGTGTCTCCTCCCTCCCTCTCCCACCCCTGTGTCTCTAAACCCCCCTCCCTTCCTTGTGTCTCCTTCCCCCAATTCCCTCCACTGTGTCTCCTTCCTCCCATCTCCTTCCCATGTGTCTCCTTCTTTCATCTCCATCCCGTGTCTCATTTCCTCCTCCCATGTGTCTATTTCCCCCTCTCCCTCCCCTGTGTCTCTCCCCCAATTCTTCTCCCCTCTCCCTCCCTTGTGTCTCTCCCCCTCTCAACTGTGTCTCTTCCCCCCTGTGTTTCTCCCCCTCTCCCTCCTTTGTGTTTCTCACACCCTTCTCCCTCCCATGTGTCTCTTTTCTCTTCCTCTCCTTCCTTGTGTCTGCTTTTCCGCCTCTCCCTCCCATGTGTCTCCTCCATCCCCTTCTCCCTGCGCTGTGTCTCGGTCCCCCATCAGCCTCTTGTGTGTCCTTCCCCCATCTCCCTCTACTTTGTCTTCTTACCCAAACTCCCACCAATGTGTCTCCTTCCCCCATCTCTCCCCTGTGTCTCTTTACCCTCCTCTCCCTCTCTACTTCCCACCTCTCCCTTTCCTGTGTCTCTTCCCCTTCCCCTATGTCTTCTTCCCCCATCTCCCTCCAATGTGTATCTTTCCCCCTCTCCCTCCACTGTGTCTCCTTGCTCCCATCTTCCTCCACTGTCTTCTTCCCCAATCTCCCTCACCTGTGTCTTCTTCCCCCACCTCCCTTCCCTTTGTCTCCTTCCCTATCTGCCTCCCCTGTGTCTCCTTTCCCACTCTCCTATGTTTCTCCACCTCTCCCTTCTTTGTGTCTCTTTCACCCTCTCCCAACCTCCCCTGTGTCTCTCCTCCCCACTATTTCCCCTTTCTCCCTCCCTTGTGTCTCTCCCCTTCTCTCTCCACTGTATCTATTTTCCCCCTCTCCCTCCCATGTGTCTCCTCCCCCACCCATTCCTTCGCTGTGTCTTCTCCCCCCCTCTCCCTCCCCTGTGTTTACTTCTCCATTTCCCTCCACTGTGTCTCCTTCCCCTGATATTCATCATCTGTGTCTCCTTCCTCCATCTCCCTCCCCTGTGTCTCTTTTCCCCCTCCCCTGTGTCTCTTTCCCTATCTCCCTCCCCTGTGTCTATTCCCACTCCACTCTCTCTCCTCTCTCTCCCTTTTGTCTCTCCTCCCCTCTTTGTCCTTTGTGTATTGACCCTAGTGTTTCTACCCACCTCTTCCCCCCTGTTTTTCTTCCCCCTCTCCCTCCCATGTGTCTCCTTTCTCCCCCATCTCGCTGCACTGTGTTTCCTTCCCCATCTTCCTCCACTGTGTCTCCTTCCCCTCCATTTCCCCCCCCTTGTGTCTCCTTCCACTCATCGCCATCTTCTATGTCACTTAGATTGCAAGTTTCCGAGTTTTCAATCGTGTGTCCGTGCCTTGTAAACAAGCACTATGTACATTTTATTATATGCTCAAAAACAGGGCTCTTCAATCTTTATATGGTGTTAAGTTTGTTTTTTGCCATGTACTAAACCCCTGTACATCGCTACGGAATATGTTGACGTGATATAAATCACATATATAGTTGTGAGCGTACGAGTTGTTGCTAACGCTGTGGGCTCGCTACGCGAGTCGCGGGCCTCTCGTAGCGAGGGCCTTGGCTTGCGCAGCGAGCCAAGGCCCTCGCGAAGCAAGGGCACAGGGCGAGGGGCTCAGTTGCTGGCAAGGAGTGCCGTAGGCGCTCCATGCCAGCACCTGAGGACCTCGCAAAGTTCAAGTCGCAACCGAAAGAGCACGACACACACTACTCTACTTCCCTCCTCAACCCTTTCCTGTGTATCTTCCCCCTCCCTTGTGTCTCCTTCCCCCATCTTGGTTCCCCTGTGTCTCTTTCCCTCTCTCCTGCATCTCCTTACCCCCATATCCCTCCACTGTGTCTCCTTGCTCCGAGCTTCCTCCACTGGCTTTTTTCCCCATCTCCCTCCCATTTGTCTCCTCCCCCAATCTGCCTCCCTTGTGTTTCCTTTCCCACTCTCCTATGTCTCTTTCCCCCTCTCCCTTCTTTGTGTCTCTCACCCTCTCTCTCTCTCCTTTACCTCCCCCCTGTGTTTCTCCCCCTCTCCCTCCCACGTGTCTTCTTTCTCCTCCCTCTCCCTCCCCTGTGTCTTATTTCCCCCTCTCTCTTTCCTAATATGTCTCCTTCCCCTTCTCCTTCCACTGTCTCTACTTTTCCCTCCACTGTGTCTCCTTGCTCCGAGCTTCCTCCACTGGCTTCTTTCCCCATCTCCCTCCCATTTGTCTCCTCCCCCAATCTGCCTCCCTTGTGTTTCCTTTCCCACTCTCCTATGTCTCTTTCCCCCTCTCCCTTCTTTGTGTCTCTCACCCTCTCTCTCTCCTTTACCTCCCCCCTGTGTTTCTCCCCCCTCTCCCTCCCACGTGTCTTCTTTCTCCTCCCTCTCCCTCCCCTGTGTCTTATTTCCCCCTCTCTCTTTCCTAATATGTCTCCTTCCCCTTCTCCTTCCACTGTCTCTACTTTTCCCTCCACTGTGTCTCCTTCCCCCCATATCCATCCACTAAGTCTCCTTCCCCATCTCATCCCCTGTGTCTCCTTCCCCGCATCTCCATCCCCTGTGCTTCCTTCCCCTTCTCCCTCCCCTGTGTCTCCTTTCCCTTTCCCCTATGTCTATCCCCCCTTCCTGCCCTGTGTCTTTTTTCCCCCTCTCCATTCACTGTGTCACTCCTCCCCTCACTCTTCCCACCTCTCTCTCCCCTGTATCACTTCCCTTCTATGACCCCCTTCTCCCTCCCATGTGAAATCTTCCCCCCATCCCTCCAGTGTGTCTCCTTCCTCCATCTCCCTCCACTGTGTCTCCTTCCCCTCCATATATCTCTCCTGTGTCTGTTACCCTCATCTCCCTCCCCTGTGTCTTCTTCCCCATATGCCTTCCCTGTTTCTCCTTTTCCCCTCTCCTATGTCTCTTCCCCCTCTCTACCTCCCTTGTGTCTCCCCCCCTCTCTCCCCTGTGTCTCTACCCCCTGTGTAGATCCCTCTCTCCCTCCCATGTGTCTCCTTTCTCACCCACTTCCTCCCCTGTGTCTCCTTCCCCATTTCCCTACACTGTGTCTTTTCCCCCCATCTCCATCCCCTGTGTCTCTTTTCCCCCTCCGCTATGTCTATTTCAACCTCCCTCCCAAGTGTCTCTTTTCCCCCTTTCCCTCCCCTGTGTCTCCCCCCACTTTTTCCCCCTTCACCCTCCCCTGTATCTCTTCCACCTATGTTACATTCTTCTCTCTCCCATGTTTCTCCTTCCCCCTTCTCCCTCCCCTGTGTCTCCTTCCCCCTCCCTCCCCTGTGTCTCCTTCCCCATCTCTGTCCACTGGGTCTCCTTTCCCCATCTACCTCCACTGTGTCTTCTTCCCCTCCATCTCCCTCCCCTTTGTCTCCTTGACCCATCTTCATCCCCTGTGTCTCGATCCCCCATCTCCCTCATCTGTGTCTCCTTTCCCCCTCCCCTATGTCTCTTTCCCCCTCCCTCCCCTGTGTTTTTTTTTACCTCTTTCCTCCCTGTGTCTCTTTCTCCCCCCCTTCCACCCCCTTTTCCTCCCCTGTATCTCGTCCACCCCTTTCCCCCTGTTCCTGTGTCTCTTACCCCTCTACCTCCCATGTGTCTTCTTTACCCTTCTCCCTCACCTGTGTTTCTTTCCCCCCTCTCCCTCCCCTGTGTCTCCTTCCCTATCTCCCTCCCCTGTGTCTCCTCCCCCATTTCCATCCACTGTGTATCCTTCCCCCATTTCCTTCCACTGTCTCCTTCCCCCGTCTTCCTCCCATGTGTCTCATTTCCCCCTCCCCTAAGTCTCTACCCCTCCCTCTCTTGTGTCTCTTCCCCCCTCTACCCCCCTCCCATGTGTCTTCCCCCCACACTCTTTTCCCCTCTCCCTCACTTGTGTCTATTCCCCATCTCTCTTCCCTGTGTCTCCTTCCTCATCTCCCTCCCCTGTCTCCTTCCCCCTCCCCTATTTCTCTTCCCCCCTCCCTCCCCTGTGTCTCTTCTCTCTACTCTTTCCCATCTCTCCCTCCCTTGTGTTTCTCCCCCCTCTCTACCCTGTGTCTCCTTTCTCCCCCCCTCTCTCTTCCTTCTGACTCCTTTTCCCCTCTCCCTACCCTGTGTCTCCCACCTCCCTCCCTGTGTCTCCTTTCCTTATCCCTCTCCCTCCCTGTGTCTCCTTTCTCCCTCTCTTTCACCTCTAATTTTCTCCCCCCCTCTCCCTACCATGTGTCTCCTTTCTCCCCCTCCCCTTTGTCTCCTTTCCCCCCTATCATGTGTCTCCTCACCCCTCCATGCCCTGTGTCTCCTTCTCCATCACCCTACACTGTGTCTTTTCCCCCCCATCTCCCTCCCCTGTGTCTCTTTTCCCCCTCCGCTATGTCTATTTCAACCTCCCTCCCAAGTGTCTCTTTTCCCCCTCTCCTCCCCCTGTGTCTCCCCCCACTTTTCCCCCCTTCTCCCTCCCCTGTATCTCTTCCACCTATGTTCCATTCTTCTCTCTCCCATGTTTCTCCTTCCCCCTTCTCCCTCCCCTGTGTCTCCTTCCCCCTCCCTTCCCTGTGTCTCCTTCCCCATCTCTGTCCACTGGGTCTCCTTTACCCATCTCCCTCCACTGTGTCTTCATCCCCTCCATCTCCCTCCCCTTTTTCTACTTGACCTATCTTCATCCCCTGTGTCTCGATCCCCCATCTCCCTCATCTGTGTCTCCTTTCCCCCTCCCCTGTGTCTCTTTCCCTATCTCCCTCCCCTGTGTCTATTCCCACTCCACTCGCTCTCCCCTCTCTCTCACTTTTGTCTCTCCTCCCCTCTCTGTCCTTCGTGTATTGACCCTACTGTTTCTACCCACCTCTTCCCCCCTGTTTTTCTTCCCCCTCTCCCTCCCATGTGTATCCTTTCTCCCCCATCTCGCTGCACTGTGTTTCCTTCCCATCTTCCTCCACTGTGTCTCCTTCCCTTCCATTCCCCCCCCCCCCTTGTGTCACCTTCCACTCATCGCCATCTTCTATGTCACTTAGATTGTAAGTTTCCAATTTTTCAATCGTGTGTCTGTGCCTTAGGAACAAGCACTATGTACATTTTATTATAAGCTCAAAAACAGGGCTCTTCAATCTTTATTTGGTGTTAAGTTTGTTTTTTGCCATTTACTAAATCCCTGTACATCGCTACGGAATATGTTGACGTGATATAAATAAAGATAATAATAATAATAATAATAATTCTGTGTCTCCTTCCCCATCTCCCTCCTCCTGTGTATCCTTTCCCCCTCCCCTATGTCTATTTCATCCCTCCCCTGTGTCTATTTTACCCCTCTCCATTCCCTGTGTCCCTCCTCCCCTCACTCTTCCCCCCTCTATCTCCCCTGTGTCTCTTCCCTTTTATGTTCCCCCCATTATCTCTTCCATGTGTCTCCTTCCCCCCTTTCCCTCCCTGTGTATCCTTCCCCATCTCCCTCCACTGTGTCTCCTTCCCCTCCATTTCTCCGCCCTGTATCTCCTTCCCCATCTCCCTCCACTGTGTCTCCATCTAGCCCTTCTGCCTCCCCTGTGTCTTCTTTCCCCGTCTCCTTTGTCTCATTTCCCCTCTCCCTCTTCCACCCCCTCCCTACTCTGTGTCTCTAAACCCCCATCCCTTCCCTGTGTCTCCTTCCCCCATCTCCCTCCACTGTGTCTTCTTCCTCCCATCTCCCTCCCATGTATCCTTCCCCCAACTCCATCCCCTGTGTCTCCTTTCCCCATGCCCTATGTCTCTTTTGCCCATCTCCCTCACCTGTTTCTCTCCCCCAACTCTTCCCCCTCTCCCTCCCTTGTGTCTCTCCCCTCTCTCTCAACTGTGTCTCTTCCCCCCTGTGTTTATCTGCCTCTCCCTCCTCTGTGTTTCTCACACCCCTCCCTCTCATGTTTCTCCTTTCTCTCCCTCCCTTGTGTCTGCCTTCCCGCCTCTCCCTCCCATGTGTCTCCTCCATCCCCTTCTCGCTGCCCTGTGTCTCGGCCCTCCCCCTCTCCCTTCCATGTCTCCTTCGCCCATCTTCCTCTACTGTGTCTTCTTGCCCCATCTCCCTCCACCGTGTCTCCATCCAGCCCATCTGCCTCCCGTGTCTTCTTTCCCCCTCTCCTATGTCTCTTTCCCCCTCTCCCTCCCTTGTGTCTCTTTCACCCCTTCCTCCCCTGTGTCTCTCCTCTCCACTCTTTCCCCTCTCTCCTTGCCCTGTGTCTCAGTCCCCCCTCTCCTCCTGTGTCTCCTTCCTCCATCTCCCTCTACTGTGTCTTCTTACCCCATCTCCCTCCACTGTGGCTCCTTTCCCTCCTCTCCCTCTCCTGTGTCTCTACTTCCCTCCTCAACCCTTTCCTGTGTATCTTCCCCCTCCCTTGTGTCTCCTTCCCCCATCTTGGTTCCCCTGTGTCTCTTTCCCTCTCTCCTGCATCTCCTTACCCCCATATCCCTCCACTGTGTCTCCTTGCTCCGAGCTTCCTCCACTGGCTTCTTTCCCCATCTCCCTCCCATTTGTCTCCTCCCCCGATCTGCCTCCCTTGTGTTTCCTTTCCCACTCTCCTATGTCTCTTTCCCCCTCTCCCTTCTTTGTGTCTCTCACCCTCTCTCTCTCCTTTACCTCCCCCCTGTGTTTCTCCCCCCTCTCCCTCCCACGTGTCTTCTTTCTCCTCCCTCTCCCTCCCCTGTGTCTTATTCCCCCTCTCTCTCCCATGTGTCTCCTTCCCCCTCTCCTTCCCCTGTCTCTACTTTTCCCTCCACTGTGTCTCCTTCCCCCATATCCATCCACTGTGTCTCCTTCCCCATCTCATCCCCTGTGTCTCCTTCCCCGCATCTCCATCCCCTGTGCTTCCTTCCCCTTCTCCCTCCCCTGTGTCTCCTTCCCCTTTCCCCTATGTCTATCCCCCTTTCCCCCCCCTCTTTTTCCCCCTCTCCATTCCCTGTGTCACTCCTCCCCTCACTCTTCCCATCTCTCTCTTCCCTGTATCCCTTCACTTCTATGACCCCCTTCCATGTGAAATCTTCCCCCCATCCCTCCCCTGTGTCTCCTTCCTCCATCTCCCTCCACTGTGTCTCCTTCCCCTCCATCTATCTCTCCTGTATCTGTTACCCTCATCTCCCTCCCCTGTGTCTTCTTCCCCATATGACTTCCCTGTGTCTCCTTTCCCCCTCTCCTATGTCTCTTCCCCCTCTCTACCTCCCTGGTGTCTCCCCGCCTCTCTCCCCTGTGTCTCTACCCCCTGTGTTGATCCCTCTCTCCCTCCCATGTGTCTCTTTTCTCACCCACTTCCTCCCCTGTGTCTCCTTTCCTCCTCTCCCTCCCATGTGTCTCCTTCCTGCCCTCTCCTTCCCCTGTGTCTCCTTTCCTCCTCTCTCTCCCCTGTGTCTCCTCCCCCCATAACTATCCACTGTGTTCTCTTCCAACCCATCTTCCTCCCCTGTGTCTCCTTTCCCCCTCCCCTGTGTCTCTATCCCTGTAATTTTTCTCTGCCCCTTCTCCCTCCCATGTGTCTCCTCACCCCTCCCTCCCCTATGTCTCCTTCCCCATCTCGCTACACTGTGTCTTTTCCCCCATCTCCCTCCCCTGTGTCTCTTTTCCCCCTCTGCTATGTCTATTTCAACCTCCCTCCCAAGTGTCTCTTTTCCCCCTCTCCCTCCCCTGTGTCTCCCCCCACTTTTCCCCCTTCTCCCTCCCCTGTATCTCTTCCCCCTATGTTCCATTCTTCTCTCTCCCATGTTTCTCCTCCCCCCTTCCCTGTGTCTCCTTCCCCCTCCCTCCCCTGTGTCTTCTTCCCTATCTCTCCCCTGTGTCTTCTTCCCCATCTCTGTCCACTGGGTCTCCTTTACCCATCTCCCTCCACTGTGTCTTCTTCCCCTCCATCTCCCTCCCCTTTGTCTCCTTGACCCATCTTCATACCCTGTGTCTCGATCCCCCATCTCCCTCATCTGTGTCTCCTTTCCCCCTCCCCTATGTCTCTTCCCCCCTCCCCTATGTCTCTTCCCCCCTCCCTCCCCTGTGTCTTTTTTTACCTCTTTCCTCCCTGTGTCTCTTTCTTGCCCCTTCCACCCCCTCTTCCTCCCTTGTATCTCGTCCACCCCTCTCCCCCTGTTCCTGTGTCTCTTACCCCTCTACCTCCCATGTGTCTTCTTTACCCTTCTCCCTCACCTGTGTTTCTTTCCCCCCTCTCCCTCCCCTGTGTCTCCTTCCCTATCTCCCTCCCCTGTGTCTCCACCCCCCATTTCCATCCACTGTGTATCCTTCCCCCATTTCCCTCCACTGTCTCCTTCCCCCGTCTTCCTCCCATGTGTCTCCATCCCCCAACTCCCTCCCTTGTGTCTCATTTCCCCCTCCCCTAAGTCTCTTTCCCCTCCCTCCCTTGTGTCTCTTCCCCCCTCTACCTCCCTCCCCTGTGTCTTCCCCCCCCGACACTCTTTTCCCCTCTCCCTCCCTTGTGTTTCTTCCCCATCTCTCTTCCCTGTGTCTCCTTCCCCATCTCCCTCCCTGTCTCCTTCCCCCTCCCCTATTTCTCTTCCCCCCTCCCTCCCCTGTGTCTCTTCTCTTCACTCTTTCCCATCTCTCTCTCTCCCTTGTGTTTCTCCCCATCTCTACCCTGTGTCTCATTTCTCCCCCTCTCTCTTCCTTCTGACTCCTTTCCCCCTCTCCCTACCCTGTGTCTCCTTTCTTTATCCCTCTCCCTCCCCATGTCTCCTTTCTCCCTCTCTTTCACCCCTAATTTTCTCCCCCTCTCCCTTCCATGTGACTCCTTTCTGCCCCTCCCCTTTGTCTCCTTTCACCCCTCTCCCTCTCATGTATCTCCAAACCCCTCCCTCCCCTCTGTCTCATTTCCCATCTCCCTACACTGTGTCTTTTCCCCCATCTCCCTCCCCTGTGTCTTTACCCCCCCCCTCCGCTATGTCTATTTCAACCTCCCTCCCAAGTGTCTCTTTTCCCCCTCTCCCTCCCATGTGTCTTCCCTCCACACTCTTTTCCCCTCTCCCTCACTTGTGTCTATTCCCCATCTCTCTTCCCTGTGTCTCCTTCCCCATCTCCCTCCCATGTCTCCTTCCCCCTCCCCTATTTCTCTTCCCCCCTCCCTCCCCTGTGTCTCTTCTCTCTACTCTTTCCCATCTCTCCCTCCCTTGTGTTTCTCCCCCTCTCTACCCTGTGTCTCCTTTCTCCCCCCTCTCTCTTCCTTCTGACTCCTTTTCCCCTCTCCCTACCCTGTGTCTCCCACCTCCCTCCCTGTGTCTCCTTTCCTTATCCCTCTCCCTCCCTGTGTCTCCTTTCTCCCTCTCTTTCACCTCTAATTTTCTCCCCCCTCTCCCTACCATGTGTCTCCTTTCTCCCCCTCCCCTTTGTCTCCTTTCCCCCCTATCATGTGTCTCCTCACCCCTCCATGCCCTGTGTCTCCTTCTCCATCACCCTACACTGTGTCTTTTCCCCCCATCTCCCTCCCCTGTGTCTCTTTTCCCCCTCCGCTATGTCTATTTCAACCTCCCTCCCAAGTGTCTCTTTCCCCTCTCCTCCCCCTGTGTCTCCCCCCACTTTTCCCCCCTTCTCCCTCCCCTGTATCTCTTCCACCTATGTTCCATTCTTCTCTCTCCCATGTTTCTCCTTCCCCCTTCTCCCTCCCCTGTGTCTCCTTTCCCCTCCCTTCCCTGTGTCTCCTTCCCCATCTCTGTCCACTGGGTCTCCTTTACCCATCTCCCTCCACTGTGTCTTCATCCCCTCCATCTCCCTCCCCTTTTTCTACTTGACCTATCTTCATCCCCTGTGTCTCGATCCCCCATCTCCCTCATCTGTGTCTCCTTTCCCCCTCCCCTGTGTCTCTTTCCCTATCTCCCTCCCCTGTGTCTATTCCCACTCCACTCGCTCTCCCCTCTCTCTCACTTTTGTCTCTCCTCCCCTCTCTGTCCTTCGTGTATTGACCCTACTGTTTCTACCCACCTCTTCCCCCCTGTTTTTCTTCCCCCTCTCCCTCCCATGTGTATCCTTTCTCCCCCATCTCGCTGCACTGTGTTTCCTTCCCATCTTCCTCCACTGTGTCTCCTTCCCTTCCATTCCCCCCCCCCCTTGTGTCACCTTCCACTCATCGCCATCTTCTATGTCACTTAGATTGTAAGTTTCCAAGTTTTCAATCGTGTGTCTGTGCCTTAGGAACAAGCACTATGTACATTTTATTATAAGCTCAAAAACAGGGCTCTTCAATCTTTATTTGGTGTTAAGTTTGTTTTTTGCCATTTACTAAATCCCTGTACATCGCTACGGAATATGTTGACGTGATATAAATAAAGATAATAATAATAATAATAATAATTCTGTGTCTCCTTCCCCATCTCCCTCCCCTGTGTATCCTTTCCCCCTCCCCTATGTCTATTTCATCCCTCCCCTGTGTCTATTTTACCCCTCTCCATTCCCTGTGTCCCTCCTCCCCTCACTCTTCCCCCCTCTATCTCCCCTGTGTCTCTTCCCTTTTATGTTCCCCCCATTATCTCTTCCATGTGTCTCCTTCCCCCCTTTCCCTCCCTGTGTATCCTTCCCCATCTCCCTCCACTGTGTCTCCTTCCCCTCCATTTCTCCGCCCTGTATCTCCTTCCCCATCTCCCTCCACTGTGTCTCCATCTAGCCCTTCTGCCTCCCCTGTGTCTTCTTTCCCCGTCTCCTTTGTCTCATTCCCCCTCTCCCTCTTCCACCCCCTCCCTACTCTGTGTCTCTAAACCCCCATCCCTTCCCTGTGTCTCCTTCCCCCATCTCCCTCCACTGTGTCTTCTTCCTCCCATCTCCCTCCCATGTATCCTTCCCCCAACTCCATCCCCTGTGTCTCCTTTCCCCATGCCCTATGTCTCTTTTGCCCATCTCCCTCACCTGTTTCTCTCCCCCAACTCTTCCCCCTCTCCCTCCCTTGTGTCTCTCCCCTCTCTCTCAACTGTGTCTCTTCCCCCCTGTGTTTATCTGCCTCTCCCTCCTCTGTGTTTCTCACACCCCTCCCTCTCATGTTTCTCCTTTCTCTCCCTCCCTTGTGTCTGCCTTCCCGCCTCTCCCTCCCATGTGTCTCCTCCATCCCCTTCTCGCTGCCCTGTGTCTCGGCCCTCCCCCTCTCCCTTCCATGTCTCCTTCGCCCATCTTCCTCTACTGTGTCTTCTTGCCCCATCTCCCTCCACCGTGTCTCCATCCAGCCCATCTGCCTCCCGTGTCTTCTTTCCCCCTCTCCTATGTCTCTTTCCCCCTCTCCCTCCCTTGTGTCTCTTTCACCCCTTCCTCCCCTGTGTCTCTCCTCTCCACTCTTTCCCCTCTCTCCTTGCCCTGTGTCTCAGTCCCCCCTCTCCTCCTGTGTCTCCTTCCTCCATCTCCCTCTACTGTGTCTTCTTACCCCATCTCCCTCCACTGTGGCTCCTTTCCCTCCTCTCCCTCTCCTGTGTCTCTACTTCCCTCCTCAACCCTTTCCTGTGTATCTTCCCCCTCCCTTGTGTCTCCTTCCCCCATCTTGGTTCCCCTGTGTCTCTTTCCCTCTCTCCTGCATCTCCTTACCCCCATATCCCTCCACTGTGTCTCCTTGCTCCGAGCTTCCTCCACTGGCTTCTTTCCCCATCTCCCTCCCATTTGTCTCCTCCCCCGATCTGCCTCCCTTGTGTTTCCTTTCCCACTCTCCTATGTCTCTTTCCCCCTCTCCCTTCTTTGTGTCTCTCACCCTCTCTCTCTCCTTTACCTCCCCCCTGTGTTTCTCCCCCCTCTCCCTCCCACGTGTCTTCTTTCTCCTCCCTCTCCCTCCCCTGTGTCTTATTCCCCCTCTCTCTCCCATGTGTCTCCTTCCCCCTCTCCTTCCCCTGTCTCTACTTTTCCCTCCACTGTGTCTCCTTCCCCCATATCCATCCACTGTGTCTCCTTCCCCATCTCATCCCCTGTGTCTCCTTCCCCGCATCTCCATCCCCTGTGCTTCCTTCCCCTTCTCCCTCCCCTGTGTCTCCTTCCCCTTTCCCCTATGTCTATCCCCCTTTCCCCCCCTCTTTTTCCCCCTCTCCATTCCCTGTGTCACTCCTCCCCTCACTCTTCCCATCTCTCTCTTCCCTGTATCCCTTCACTTCTATGACCCCCTTCCATGTGAAATCTTCCCCCCATCCCTCCCCTGTGTCTCCTTCCTCCATCTCCCTCCACTGTGTCTCCTTCCCCTCCATCTATCTCTCCTGTATCTGTTACCCTCATCTCCCTCCCCTGTGTCTTCTTCCCCCATATGACTTCCCTGTGTCTCCTTTCCCCCTCTCCTATGTCTCTTCCCCCTCTCTACCTCCCTGGTGTCTCCCCGCCTCTCTCCCCTGTGTCTCTACCCCCTGTGTTGATCCCTCTCTCCCTCCCATGTGTCTCTTTTCTCACCCACTTCCTCCCCTGTGTCTCCTTTCCTCCTCTCCCTCCCATGTGTCTCCTTCCTGCCCTCTCCTTCCCCTGTGTCTCCTTTCCTCCTCTCTCTCCCCTGTGTCTCCTCCCCCCATAACTATCCACTGTGTTCTCTTCCAACCCATCTTCCTCCCCTGTGTCTCCTTTCCCCCTCCCCTGTGTCTCTATCCCTGTAATTTTTCTCTGCCCCTTCTCCCTCCCATGTGTCTCCTCACCCCTCCCTCCCCTATGTCTCCTTCCCCATCTCGCTACACTGTGTCTTTTCCCCCATCTCCCTCCCCTGTGTCTCTTTTCCCCCTCTGCTATGTCTATTTCAACCTCCCTCCCAAGTGTCTCTTTTCCCCCTCTCCCTCCCCTGTGTCTCCCCCCACTTTTTCCCCCTTCTCCCTCCCCTGTATCTCTTCCACCTATGTTCCATTCTTCTCTCTCCCATGTTTCTCCTCCCCCCTTCCCTGTGTCTCCTTCCCCCTCCCTCCCCTGTGTCTTCTTCCCTATCTCTCCCCTGTGTCTTCTTCCCCATCTCTGTCCACTGGGTCTCCTTTACCCATCTCCCTCCACTGTGTCTTCTTCCCCTCCATCTCCCTCCCCTTTGTCTCCTTGACCCATCTTCATACCCTGTGTCTCGATCCCCCATCTCCCTCATCTGTGTCTCCTTTCCCCCTCCCCTATGTCTCTTCCCCCCTCCCCTATGTCTCTTCCCCCCTCCCTCCCCTGTGTCTTTTTTTACCTCTTTCCTCCCTGTGTCTCTTTCTTGCCCCTTCCACCCCCTCTTCCTCCCTTGTATCTCGTCCACCCCTCTCCCCCTGTTCCTGTGTCTCTTACCCCTCTACCTCCCATGTGTCTTCTTTACCCTTCTCCCTCACCTGTGTTTCTTTCCCCCCTCTCCCTCCCCTGTGGTCTCCTTCCCTATCTCCCTCCCCTGTGTCTCCACCCCCCATTTCCATCCACTGTGTATCCTTCCCCCATTTCCCTCCACTGTCTCCTTCCCCCGTCTTCCTCCCATGTGTCTCCGTCCCCCAACTCCCTCCCTTGTGTCTCATTTCCCCCTCCCCTAAGTCTCTTTCCCCTCCCTCCCTTGTGTCTCTTCCCCCCTCTACCTCCCTCCCCTGTGTCTTCCCCCCCCGACACTCTTTTCCCCTCTCCCTCCCTTGTGTTTCTTCCCCATCTCTCTTCCCTGTGTCTCCTTCCCCATCTCCCTCCCCTGTCTCCTTCCCCCTCCCCTATTTCTCTTCCCCCCTCCCTCCCCTGTGTCTCTTCTCTTCACTCTTTCCCATCTCTCTCTCCCTTGTGTTTCTCCCCATCTCTACCCTGTGTCTCATTTCTCCCCCTCTCTCTTCCTTCTGACTCCTTTCCCCCTCTCCCTACCCTGTGTCTCCTTTCTTTACCCCATCTCCCTCCCATGTCTCCTTTCTCCCTCTCTTTCACCCCTAATTTTCTCCCCCTCTCCCTTCCATGTGACTCCTTTCTGCCCCTCCCCTTTGTCTCCTTTCACCCCTCTCCCTCTCATGTATCTCCAAACCCCTCCCTCCCCTCTGTCTCATTTCCCATCTCCCTACACTGTGTCTTTTCCCCCATCTCCCTCCCCTGTGTCTTTACCCCCCCTCCGCTATGTCTATTTCAACCTCCCTCCCAAGTGTCTCTTTTCCCCCTCTCCCTCCCATGTGTCTTCCCCCCACACTCTTTTCCCCTCTCCCTCACTTGTGTCTATTCCCCATCTCTCTTCCCTGTGTCTCCTTCCCCATCTCCCTCCCATGTCTCCTTCCCCCTCCCCTATTTCTCTTCCCCCCCTCCCTCCCCTGTGTCTCTTCTCTCTACTCTTTCCCATCTCTCCCTCCCTTGTGTTTCTCCCCCTCTCTACCCTGTGTCTCCTTTCTCCCCCCTCTCTCTTCCTTCTGACTCCTTTTCCCCTCTCCTACCCTGTGTCTCCCACCTCCCTCCCTGTGTCTCCTTTCCTTATCCCCCTCCCTCCCTGTGTCTCCTTTCTCCCTCTCTTTCACCTCTAATTTTCTCCCCCCTCTCCCTACCATGTGTCTCCTTTCTCCCCCTCCCCTTTGTCTCCTTTCCCCCCCTATCATGTGTCCTCCTCACCACCTCCCATGCCCTGTTCTCCTTCTCCATCACACCCTACACTGTGTCTACTTCCCCCCATCTCCCTCCCCATGTGTCTCTTTTCCCCCTCCGCTATGGTCCTATTACAACCTCCCTCACCATGTGTCTCTTTTCCCCCTCTCTCAGTGTCTCACTCCCCCCTGTCTGTGTCTTCTTCCCCTATCTCCCCCCTCTGTCTCCTTCCCCCATGTCTCTTTCCTCCTCCCTCCCTTGTGTCTTTTTTTATCTCTTTCCTCCCTGTGTCTCTTTCTCCACCCTTCCACCCCCTCTTCCTCCCTTGTATCTAGTCCACCCCCCCCTTTCCTGTGTCTCTTACCCCTCTACCTCCCATGTGTCATCTTTACCCTTCTCCCTCACCTGTGTTTCTTTCCCCTCTCTCCCTCCCCTGTGTCTCCTTCCCTATCTCCCTCCCCTGTGTCTCCTCCCCCTATTTCCATCCACTGTGTATCCTTCCCCCATTTCCCTCCACTGTCTCCTTCCCCTGTTTTCCTACCATGTGTCTCATTTCCCCCTTTACCCTATGTCTCTTTCCCCTCCGTCCCTTGTGTCTCTTCCCCCCTCTACCTCCCTCCCCTTTGTCTTCCCCCCCACACTATTTTCGCCTCTCCCTCCCTTGTGTCTCTTCCCCATCTCTCTTCCCTGTGTCTCCTTCCCCATCTCCCTCCCCTGTGTCTCTTCTCTCCACTCTTTCCCATCTCTCCCTCCCTTGTATTTCTCCCCCTCTCTACCCTGTGTCTCCTTTCTCCCCCCTCTCTCTTCCTTCTGACTCCTTTCCCCCTCTCCCTACCCTGTGTCTCCCACCTTCCTCCCTGTGTCTCCTTTCTTTATCCCTCTCCCTCCCCATGTCTCCTTTCTCCCTCTCTTTCACCCCTAATTTTCTCCCCCTCTCCCTCCCATGTGTCTCCTTTCTCCCTTCTCCCTCCCCTGTGTCTCCTTTCCCCATCTCCCTCCCCTGTGTCTCTTCAATCCCATTTCCATCCACTGTGTCTCCTTCCCCCCTCCCTCCCCTGTGTCTCTGTCCCCCCATCGCCCTCCCTTGTGTCTCATTCCCCCCTCCCCTATTTCTCTTTCCCCCTCTCCCTCTCTCCACTGTGTCTTCCCCCACACCTCTTTTCCCCTCTCCCTCCCTTGTGTCTCTTCCCCATCTCTCTTCCCTGTGTCTCCTTCCCCATCTCCATCCCCTGTGTCTCCTTCCCCCTCCCCTATTTTTCTTTCTGCCCTCCATACCCTGTGTCACTTCTCTCCTCACTCTTCCCATCTCTCTCTTCCCCCCTTCCCTGTGTCTCCTTCCCCATCTCCCTCCCCTGTGTCTCCTTCCCCCCCCTATTTCTCTTTCCGCCCTCCCTACCCTTTGTCTCTTCTCTCCACTCTTTCCTTTCTTTCCCTCCCTTGTGTCTCTTACCCCTCTCTCTTCCCTGTGTCTCCTTCCCCATCTCCCTCCCCTTGTCTCCTTCCCTCTCCCCTATTTCTCTTTCCCCCCTCCCTCCCCTGTGTCTCTTCCCTCCACTCTTTCCCCTCTCTCCCTCCCTTGTGTTTCTCTCCATCTCCCTTCCTTGTGACTCCTTTCCCACCTCCCTCCCTGTGTCTCCTTTCTTTATCCCTCTCCCTCCCCGTGTCTCTTTTCTCCCTCTCTTTCACCCCTAATTTTCTCCCCCCTTTCCCTCCCTGTGTCTCCTTTCCCCCTCTCCCTCCCATGTGTCTCCTTCTCCCCTCTCCCTCCTCTGTGTCTCCTTCCCCATCTCCTTCCACTGTCTCCCCCCCATATCTAACCCATGTGTCTCTTTCCACCCCATCTGCCTCCCCTGTGTATTCTTGCCCCCTCCCCTGTATTTCTCCCCCCCTGTTCCCCCCCCCCTCTCCCTCCATGGTTTCTCTTTGTCCTCCCCTATGTCTCATTTCCCCCCTCCCTTTCCTGTGTCTCTTCCCCCTCTCTCTCCCCTGTTTCTTCTTCCATCTCCCTCCTCTGTATCTCTTTCCCCCTCTTCCTCCTCTGTGTCTGCTTCCCCATCGCCCTCCACTATCTTCTTCCCTGAATCTTCATCCCCTGTGTCTCCTTCCCCACATCTACCTTCCAGTGTCTTTCTCCCCACCCTATGTCTCTTTCTGTCCTTCCCTCCCCTGTGTCTCTCCCCCATGTTTCCTTCCCTCCCATCTCTCACCCATGTCTCCTTCCCCCATCTCCCTCCCCTTTGTCTCCTTACCCCATCTCCCTCCCCTGTGTCTCCTTTCCCCCTCTCCTATGTCTCTTCCCCCTTCCTTCCCCTATCTCCCCCTCCCTCCCCTGTGTTTTCCCCACACACTTTCCCCTATCCCTCCCTTGTGTTTCTTCTCCCCTCCCATGTGTCTCTTCCCCCATTCTGTGTTTCTCTCCCCCTCTCCCTCCCATTTGTTTCTCCTCCTCTCCCATGTTTTCTTCCTCCCACCTCTCCCTCCCCTGTGTCTCCTTTCCCCCTCACCCTCCCCTGTGTTTCCTTTTTTCCCACATCTCCTTCCCCTGTTTCTCCTTTCTGCCTCCCTCTCCCTCCCTGTGTCTCCTTTGTCCCCCTCACTCTCCCCTGTGTTTCCTTTTCCCCCCATCTCCCTCCCATGTTTCTCCTTTCTGCCTCCCTCTCCCTACCCTGTGTCTCCTTTCTCCCTCCAGCTCCCGACGCGCAATTTGCATGCTCAACTTGCACTTTGAGAGTTTTAGTTGTAGTAATTGCAGGTTTGTCTGAAGTTTTAACATGGCGTTACTGACCAATTTACAATTACCACAAATATTATATGTGATGGTACCTTGGTTCTTAACCTCCTCAAAACTCACATTTTCCATACTCAACATGTCTGGATAGGCAAAAAAGCTTGGTACTCATTGTGCTACCTTGGTACTAAAACCAAACTACATTACTCCATATGGGAGTTTGGTACTCAACATTTTTAGTACACCACATGCTGTCTGGAACGGATTAAGGTTGAGAGCCAAGGTACCACTTTATATATCTCAAAATGTTTCCATTAGTTTGAATACTACTGATGTCATACGTACTGTAGTTACTCAGATCTTCCTACCCTTTTTGTTTAGCTATACAACACTAATTTTGCAATCATCTGCAACCACTCCTAATAATAATGATTCATTAAAAAGTTTAGTTAAATATGCAGTAATTATTGTACTAAGCTCCTTCAAGACAAAAGTAAATTGTCTGGGCCCACTACTTGTTTACTTTTAATTTTGATTAATCTAGTAAAATCTTCTATTCTGAAAAAAAGACCTGTGTTTTTATCATTTAATATAACACATCTTAATGGAAATTCACTCTCCCCAATATCCATGTTTTATCACACTTTTTTTTACTAATTTTGCAATTTTCTCTTCTGCATGTGCCTTGGCACATCTGATAACTGGTTTTGTCTTACTTGACAAACCAGCAAAATATATCAAAGGGTTTAATAAAGTTTAGGAAGAACACATAAGCGCAGAAAGTGTTGGGGTAATGCGAGAAAGTACTTCTTTACAGAAAGGGTAGTAGTTAAGTGACAAACACTTCTAAGAAATGTAAGCATGTCTGGGATAAGCATAAGCTATCCTGCGGCTTAATTAATCCTTTAGGTGGATAGAATGGACAGAACAGATGGGCCTTTTTCTTTCTCATCTCCCATCAAATCTATGTTTCGATAGATAGATAGATAGATAGATAGATAGATAGATAGATAGATAGATAGATAAAAATGATCGAATATGAATTTAGATTAAACAACAATCTATAATGGATTTTGGATAAGCCGGAATTTGAGTGTTATTGTATTATTATTTGATAGTACAATTTTACTATTTATTTTTGGAAAAGTTGACATTTGTTTTTCCTTTATTAGCTAAAATTAAATTATATGTAATCCCTGCATTATGTACTGTTTTATTTACCAATATCTCCAATATCCTGCATGCAAATATATTAAATTTCATATAACGACCAAAAGCATAATAATTAAACTCAAACATGTTTTAGTCCCAATAGACCCCCTACCATTAGTTTATTTCAGGAACAATAGATAGCATTTTAATTCCATGTGTACCCACCTGGATTTGAATCCTAAACATAAATTAATGATGTAAATAAACACATATTTTACCACTGTGTGTCTTTCTTAGAGACAACCTAGGGAGCCATATTTACTCCCAAGAGATCAATTAAAAAATATTAACAAAAACATTTCCCACAAACAAGCTATGGGCTAAGGTATAAAACCACAGGGGTTTAATTGGACTCAACATATTTTGTTGGAGATTTCCATATTTTAGTTATTGAGAGTGTAGAGGATATCTCTTGTTATAGACTATCTAAGGTCCAGTTGTTTTAATGGTAGTTTGATAGTTGAGACACTCTTAGTCATTGTAAAGAAAGTCCTGTTATTGTTACTAAGAGTCAACTGAGCCCTCCACAGGTCATCTCAATAACTTGTTTAGCTACAAGTATCTAATGATCTTCTACAGACCAGAAGATGATATTGATTTCAAGGTTTATCTAGGACACCAAATTGCATATTGCATCTAACCTGGAAGGTAAGTGAGAGATATCTAGACTCTTCTCCTCTGTGGTAGATTGGCTTGAAATGTCAGGCTATTTATCTTGATGGAAGATCCTGTAGTGGTGTATTAGTATTACCCTAAACCCTTATTAAAAAAATAATAAACAAAAAACATTTAAATTAACAAGCTGGGGGTCAGGAATAAAACCACATGGGTTCAATTAAACTCTCCAACAGAATAGGATGAGTGCAGAGGATAGATCTTGTTATAAACTATCTAAGGTCCAGTTGTTTTGTTGGTAGATTGATATGTCAGGTTCTTACCATTGTTAGTCATAGTAAAGAAAGTACAGTTACTAAGAGTCAAGTGATTCCTCCACAGATCATCTCAATAGTTGTTTAGCTATCGAAGGAGCTTCTACAGATGGTATTAAACTCAAGTTTAAGATAGGACAGCAAATTCCATAGTGTACCCAGCCAAGAAGGTAAGTGAGAGGTATCTAGACTCTTCTCCTCTATTCTCTTCTCCTATTGGTTCAAACTGTAGGGCTACTTAGCTTGCTGGAATATTCAGTGGTGGCTTGTAAGTAATACCCTACACCCTAACAAAAAATTATGAAGAGATAAATATGTAGCATGACCTTCTATTTTAAATGTATTCCGGTAAGGAAAATCTTCATGACCTTAATATTTATATTTTAGAGGACAGAAAGAGAGATTGACATGGTGGAAACCTTCATACAATATCAAATACCTTAATAAGGTTCAGGAGGGGAATCTCAAGAGCCTGTTGCCTGGGATGTATAGAAGGTCATCCTGATGCTAAATTAAGCCAAGTATTTAGGTAGAAAGAACAGGCAGACTAGATAGACTTTTAAGTTTTTGTCTAGAGTCAAATTATTTTTTTTTAAGTAATCTAAGTAATTATGGTATATACGGTTGCTAGTACATACAATCGTCAGGAAAGACATCCTTATGAATTCTTATTTACTATTAAAACACAATGCTTCTATTTTATGTCTCTAACATTTACATCATACCCTAAAATACATGTCAAAATTATTTTAAATAATGTAAAAGAGATATTGTTACCTCAAAATGTTGTATGGAAAAAAGTGTAAAAAATCCTAAAGAATTATAGATTTCTGGCAGGATCACCCACCTGTAGATTGGCCTAAAGTGCCTTAAGTGCTCAGTTTGGACAGGTTTTTACAGAAAAGCCCTGTATTAGTTCATGGGAACTTTTGTCCAAACCAGACCACTCTTGATGGGAAAAGATTCTGGGTCAAGTAAAGATCGATTCAAACTAAAGGCGGGCTGTCTTGAGTTATCAGAATATATATGCCCAGAACATTATTTAAACAGACTGAATTCCTTTTCGACCGTTCCTGTTTTTTCCTTAACATTTCCAGGGTAAGTCTAACTCATTTACCCTCCAACCTCAAAACAGGGCCTATGTTTGTAGTAATACTTTTTTCATTCGAAAAAAAAGTTTCTATCATGAAATGTATTTAAAGTAGGTTGTCTCATATCTCCCTTACACATGCTGCCCTCTAAACTATACCTATTATTGTCATGAAATGTTACATTATAAGTTGTGTCTTTTAGACCTTGCACCATTTTATTTGCCCTCCTTTAGCTGCCCTGTTTTAGACGCCCTCCTTCTGTTGGCCACCTTTAGCCACCATCTTTCAGTCTCCCTCCTTTGAATTGTGTCTAATTTATTAATATCCTTTTGCGATCTGGTCCCAGAACTGGACATGGTATCTAGGTGAGGTTTGACTGGAGGTCTATAGAGCGACTGCTAATTCCTCCTCCAACACAAGCAAGTGACCAACTGGCTTTTTCTGTAGCTTTGTTTAATTGTTTGCTCACTTTTGAATCTTTTGAAATACTAACTCCATATTTACTTTCCTATGTTGTTCTTGTGTCTTACATTCATCATATTTTATTCTATTGTATTATTAGAGGCAGGAGTGATTGTATTCACTGAATAGTAACCTATGAAGCGAGTGGAGTGGATGTGGATTATTTGTAAATGATGGTTTTAGAGTTAGGTGAATATGGATTGCCTAGTGATGATCTTACATTTTGATGAAGTAGATAATATTTAAGAGGTGTGCATCTCAGAGAGAAATGGGTGAATCTTTTAAGAGGTTGTCACCAACCCCCATGTGCCAGTCAGTATTTTGTGAAGTATACTCTTTGCACTGGGTCTCTAGGCAAAATGATTCACTGTACTTGTGGTGCCATGATCTGCTCTGGGTATATTCACTGTATTATAGAGGTGCTTGCTTCACTGCATTGTACTGTTGCATTATATTTGTGTATAACAGCTTTCTGTAGTGATTATACATATTTGTATGTATTGTTTTATAAATAGTTGCATTATTTCAAGTTATGTGACTGGTCTATGAAGGTGTAATCAAATTATTATTTGCACATGTAGATCTAAGGGGTCCTTTGTGGAGCTGACACAGTGCTTCAAATGGAACAAATGATCATTGAAGGCCTTTTGTGGACAAATGTAAATAACCAGTCATTTATAATGCAACAGCTCTGAGTTATTAGGATAACTTGGCCTTCTGATCTAGTGATTTAATTATATTGCAGATAATTGTGTTTAGTGGCACCACTGTTTAATAATTGTTTGTGTTACTATTTTTAGTCACCATTATATTTTCCCTATACTGTATCATTTGCAATAAATATTTTATGGTTAAGACATAGATGGTAGATATATGTTCTTTTCCTATATGCTGGGATTTCGATGCTCTGTTTGTGGCTGTCTGATCTGATAAAAGAAACCCTGGGATTTAATCACATTTTCTCAAAGAGGGTTATTTTTTTAAGATGGACTCACAATGGTAGATGACCTTTGTAATGATTGCGTATGGATGAACTGGAAGGGGTGGTAATTAATGTAGACAAGCTGTACATGGTATTGGTTTCTACCATCTCTAATACATTGCCCACTCACTGTCACAGACTATCTTTGACTCCTTCCACTCACACATTCTCTTTGTCTCCCATTACCTACTCATCTCAACTCCATTTCCACCAATGTTGTCCTCCCACTGCCATCATTTTTCTTTTCTTGATACTAAAAAGAAAAAAAAGGACAAGTAAGGTTGCTCTAATCATTGAGCCCTGGAACTTTTAATAAGATAGGGTATCCATAGTGTAATGCATAATGGTAAAGAAAAGAAAATCCCTTTGTAGTGGTGCACCACTACAAAGGGATTTTCTTTCCTTTTCTTTACCATTATGATACTAAAAAGAAGTGAATTAAAATAAATATTGAGAGCATTCTCTACATCTTGAACTCTAATCTTATACCAGTGCACTAAACGATAAAACACTTCTTATAGAAAAAAAAAATAGACTTCATATTCAGAACTGAAAGATGTATAGACTATTAGATCTTACTTGTACACCATGATATATTATTTAAAAAAAATGTATTGGCAGAAAAAACTAATATGCTCAAACTTTATTTAATACATATTGAAGAGACAAATATAATGTTGAATTATTTCCTTAAACCCAATGGGCCTCATTCTATTAGCGGCCGTAAATCGGCCGTAAGGCTGCGATTCCTTGCGGGGGTTCTGTTAACTCGCGATTCTATTATACGGCCCCGCAAGGATCTCATCTTACGGCCGGCCGCATATCTTGGAACCGGCCGTAAGCTGTGAAATATAAAAACGCAAAAATAAATTCAAGCCTGCACTGTACAGCTCTGTAAATGCTAGGGATCATATTGGGGGACATGAGGATTAAAAGAAACCCACTCTCAAGCTTGCACATCAGCCCAAACCCGAGTTCAAATTAACTGTTTATTTTCCGGCTGCGGCGTGTGGTGTGTCTGAGGTGCTCCAAGCACTCTGGACTTTTTACATGGATATTTTACGGATATTAAAAATAAAATATTTTACGGATTTGAGTACAGGATAATTATGTGCTATTTTTTCTAACACCTAAAATCCCTTTATAGTCTTCTCAAAGTGCAGGATGGCTTTATTTGAGCTATTTTATGTGCTTAATTGGTGCTAGCGAGACCTCTTTCCTGCAAGTAAGCTGCGGCTCGCTTTTAGCCTTGCAGAGAGGTTTCCCGGAGCAATTGAATTGCAAATCTCTTGCGGCCGTTTTAGATCAAAGGCTTTCCTCCGGCGCGAGCGGCCGCAAGAGATAGCAAGGCACCGGCCGCAAGCCTGCCGGAATCCCCGGCCGTAAGGGAATAGAATAGCAGAATAGCTTGCGGCCGGTCCTTGCGGCCCCGCAACGGCTGCGGCCGCTAATAGAATGAGGCCCCTTGTGTGGGTGTGTGTAAACCCCAGTTTTTCCTTATTGGTTAGAAGACTATGTAATGCTACATTTTACATGAATGCAATTATAAATGCAATCACTAATTAAACATGTACAAATAACCAAACATTTATTACTGTTCTGCCTCACCAAGGAATGCCCTGGAGAGCCATTTTTACACCCAGGAGGTTAAGTTAAAAAATAAACATAAATTTGGAATTTGAATATTGTGTAGAAGACTTCTGTATTTTAGATGGGGGGAAAAAATAAGTAAATTGTAATTATTTTTTTCTGTATGTCGTCTAATTATCTACAATATTCTTTCATATTCTCTTTCTTCTCCATAATATCTATTGCTCCATCCTTTGGATGGTTTAAATGGTTATCTGATTATTATATTATAACTAGCGAATTGCCCGTCAAAAAATGACGGCAATGAAATTGTAAGTGAGCTAATGGTGTTTGGTGTATATAATGTAGCTGATGTAGCGTCGTTTTCTATGTCGTGCAAGTTTTTCATAATATTAGTTTTCTATGTCGTGCAAGTTTTTCGGAATATTCGTAGCGGTTTGGTGGGCTTTTTCGGAATATCCGTAGGTGTTTGATGGTGTTTTGCGTGTCTAGGGACCTTCAGCCTCGTTTTCATTTGTTTGGCGGCCATTTTTTCTCTCGCTTAGGTGATGTTCGGGTCTCTAAGCTCCGAAATGTGTGCTTAAATGGAGGTGTAACTTCACTTGCAGAGGTCCTCAGTGCCCCCCCTTGCTGTGAATAACCTTTTTATGTGTTTGTTGTTTGTATTTGTTGTGTTTGTAATGTTTTTCGGGTTGCGCGGGTTGATGCTTGTTTTGTAATCTCGTAGGTGTTTTTCGGCAAATACGTAGGTGTTTGGTGGTGTTTTGCGTCTTTAGACTGCTGTAGCCTCGTTTTCGTTTTTTTCGGCGGACATTTTTTCTCTCGCTTAGAGAATGTTTTAGTGTCTAAACTGCTTTAATTTCAGTTAAATTGAGGTGTAAGTTTAGTTTTCGAGGTCCTGGTTGCTCCCTCTTGATGTAGGTAAGCTTTTTATGTATTTGTTGTGTGCATTTGTTTGATTTTTGATGTTCTGATGTGCGCGTGTTGCGGCCGTTTTTTGCGAGGTCGTAATGGGTGGTAACGTGTCTCGTATTTTGTTTGCATTACGACGTAAAGTTTGCAAGGGTCGCAGTTGCTGGCAAGGAGCGCCTTCGGCATGGCGCTCCATGCCAGCAACTGAGGCCCTCGCTTCCTGCTGGCAAGGAGCGCTTTGCGGTTAGCAACAACTCGTATGCTCACAACTATATATGTGGTGATTATTATTATACTAGCGACTTGCCCGTCAAAAATTACAGGTGCTTTTGCTGTCTTTGTAAGGTCCGCGCTGATCTCCTTTTTGTGCTTATTCGAATCCTGTCCCCTGGTGTAGTTTGTGTGCTATGAGCACCGTTGGCGCTGCTTGTGATGCGCGCAGTGAAGGGCTTTGGCGTTTATTGCGATAGTGTTGTTTTTTATGTTTTTTTTTTGTGTATATGTAGGTTTTCATGATAATTAATTAATAAAATCATAAATTAATATACTTTACTTATTTGTAATTAATATATGCAGCAAGCAATGTGCTGAAGAGCTGACAATCTGTTTTGATGTTCCTGCAGCATCCAATGTAGATTTGCAGTGTTGTGGAGCTGAGGTGTTAGTGTCAGCAATGTGTGCAGTGTGTAGTGGAAATAGTCTGCGTGCGCGAGGGGAAGCTGTTTTTGTAGCTGTGTACTTCCGCATTGTGTAAGTTAGTGGTGTAAAATGGCGGCGAATGTGTATGTGGTACACGGGAGTGGATGATTTAGCGTCCTTGTTAATAGTGTATGTTGTACCTCGTATGGGTTTGTGTAAAAGTTGTATGTCCCTGGCGGTGTTTTGCGTCTTTAGGGGTCGTGTAGCCTTGTTTTCGTTTTTTTCGGCGGCAATTTTTTCTCTTGCTTGGGGGATTTCCGAGTGTCCAAACTCATTAAATTGGACTTAAATTGAGGTGTAACCTCACTTCCGGATGTCATGGGTGTCCCTCCTTGCTGTGGGTAAGCTTTTTATTTTATTTTTGTGTCTATTTAGTTTGTTTTTACTGTTTTCCACTGTGCGCGGTTCGGCCGTTAAGGTCGTATTTTTGCGAGTTCGTAATGGTTTTTTTTCTAAGTCCCGCGGTTTGTATTTTTTTAGTGTAAGTCCGTATTTAGTCATTTAGTCATTGCGTGTTAGAGGTTTTTTTTCAAAGTCCCGCTTCCGTGGCTGTTTGTAACCACTTGTGAGGCGCCGTAGAGCCTCCACCTAGGCAAATGGGGCCCCTCGCTTCGCGAGGGTCTGCATTTGTGGCCCGAACTGCTTCCCTCTCTTTGCGAGGGACGCAGTTCTTGCAAGCTCGATTTGCGAGCTCGCAAAACGTGATGATGTTTCGTAGTTTGACAACTATTATATGTGATTATAGTAATACCTGTGATTATGATGTATTGTAATCATGTGATTATTATATTGATAACTATGAGTCTTATATTGTAATAATTCTGAGTATTATATTGTAATAATATGATTACAATATATTGTACTTATAATTATAATTATTACATTGATAATTGTGATTATTGTAATGTAATAATAATTATTATTATGTTGTAATAATAAGATTACATATATTGTTATTAAGATTGAAAATCTTAATTATTAATATTGAAAAAATATTATTATTATGCTGTAATAAAATGATCAAAATATAGTGAAATTATGATTATTTACTTTATTATATTGATCTTTATGATTATTATATGTAGAAGAAAAACATATCCACAAACTGAAATTCTACTCCAAAACCCAGTCATGATACGAAAATACAGATTTCTCTTAATATTTTCTTATTTTGGGCATGCGTGAGGCAGCAACAGAATAGCAAACACAATGTCTGCTGCTGGCCTCGAATACATAAAAACGACTCCTTTTATAACAGGAAATGGTATATTCCTTTACCCTCTAGAACAGTGTTTCTCAACTCCAGTCCTCAGGGCACCCAAACTGTTACATTTTAGGTATATCCCTGCTTGAGCACAGGTGACTCAATCAGGGGCTCACTATCTATGTTTAACCACCTGCTCACCTGTGCTCGAGCAAGGATATACCAAAACTATGAAATGTTGGTGGGCCCTTAGGACTGGAGTTGAGAAACACTGCTCTAGAAAATGATACAGTCCACCAACACCCTTTTCAAAGCCAATAAACGTTTATATTTGTAAGCCAATTAATATGCAAACACATACATAACACGCATTAGCATGCATGATACCTATAACATTTGCGCAGATCACCGTATTTCTACAATTAATACACAGTCAATATCTGTTTTTTCAGCCTTGAGTTCGGCCTTCCCTTGACTCACACAGAATATATTATTGCTGTAGAAATATATATAAAACATGGGGAAGTTCTGTATAAAATACACACAAATAAAAACAAAAAGGGCACATGAGGGAAAGACCCAGCCTTGTGTGCAGATGAACAAAATACAATGGACATATAAATAGGTGGCGATCCTGTCCATATAAAACTGACAAAGAAAAGTGAGAGAAAAAAATATCTCTGATATAAAGGTCTCAAAATCAATAACAATCATCATAAGCATAAGGCAAATACTCCCAGAACCATATATGGACAACCCCTGCATAACCAATTTAAACTCCCACAATAGGGACACAATGAAGAGACACATTCCCTCCTTAGGTGTTGCAGTATGCAGAGTACAAAACAAAGCCCAATAATAATGGGATCTATAATGCAGGGAAAAGGTGGTCTGTATTGCTCAAATAGCCACCATAGATCACTTAGTCGAACAAATGAAGGTAAAGTCACTAAGTCCCCAGTTGGTGGAGCACAAAAAGGCTTTCTCCTGCCTTGAAATGACCTTACCGGGGGAGAGTGCGAATTGTTGAAGTTGATCTGCAGACAAGGCCGCGGTCACATCCTAGCACAAAACGGGCGTTCCACTCTTCAATGACGTCACACGCATGCTACAAACGCCCGCGCATGCGCAAAACTAGGTGAACGGATGTAAAGGACCTGGCGCATGCACATTAGGACCCAACGCACGTTTCGCATCGCAGTGCTTCTACTGGGGTGGACAAAACACCAGTAGCTGCATCTATTTATAGTGAAAGTCCTACGAACCCACTGATTGGTTAAACATTTAAAAAAAAAAAAAACAGGGAGAACATCAAACTCTGTCCCACGTACCAATCATTGTTAAGTTGAATGAATATAGATAATATATATATTAATATATATATTACCTATATTTTTTATTATCTATATATCTATATCTGTGGGGCATCCTCAAACAGAAGATGTCTCTAACATCCATCAGATCCGTGATGTCATCATGGAGGAGTGGCAGAGGACTCCAGTGGCAACCTGTGAAGCTCTGGTGAACTTCATGCCCATGAGGGTTAAGGCAGTGCTGGAAAATAATGGTGGCCAAACAAAATATTGACACTTTGGGCCCAATTTAGGCATTTCTACTTAGGGGTGTACTCACTTTTGTTACCAACGGTTTAGACATTAATGGCTGTGTGTTGAGTTATTTTGAGGGGACAGCAAATTTACACTGTTATACAGGCTGTACACTTACTTACTTTATATTGTAGCAGTGTGTCATTTCTTCAGTGTTGTCACATAAAAGATATAATAAAATATTACAAAAATGTAAGAGGTGTACTAACTTTTGTGAGATACTGTATATATATATATATATATATTATATATATATACATATACCACATATAATAGTTGTCAAACAACGAAACGTTGTCAAAAGTGAGGGGCTGCATTTGCGGAAGGTGGAGGCTACATCGTTGGCTAACATGCGGTTACAAACAGCCACAGAAGCGGGACTTTGAAAAAATAGATCTAACACGCAATGACTAAATACGGACTTACACAAAAAAATACGAGCCGCAGGACTTAGAAAGAAAAAACATTACGAACTCGCGAAAATATGACCTTAACAGCCGAACCGCACGCAGCTGAAAACATTAAAAAAAACAATAAATACACACAAAAATGACATAAAAACCTTACCCCTAGCAAGGGGGGCACCCAGGACCTCTGCAAGTGAAATTACACCTCAATTTAAGTACAAATTACCGAGTTTAGAGACACGAAAATCCCAGAGCAAGAGAAAAAATGGCTGCCGAAAAAATGAAAACGTGGCTACACTAAAAGCCGCAAAACACCACCAAGCACATACGGATTTTCCAAAAAGCCATACGAGGTACAAGATACACTTTTAGCAAGGAAGCTAAATCATCCACACCCGCGTACCACATACACATTCGTCGCCATTTTACAACACTAACTTACACAATGCGGAAGTACACAGCTACCCTAACGGCTTCCCCTCGCGCACGCAGCCTATTTACACTACACACTGCACACATTGCTGACACTTACACCTCAGCTCCACAACACTGCAATCCTACATTGTATGCTGCAGGAACATCAAAACAGATTGTCAGCTCTTCCGCACAATGCTTCCTACATATATTACTTACAAATAGGTAAAGTATATTCATTTATTAATTTATTAATTATTTAATTAGCATACAAAAATATATATACACAAAAAAATAAAAATAAAACACTATTGCAATAAACACAAAAGCCATTCACCGCTCGCCTCACAACGAGCGCCAACGCTGCTCATAGCACACAAACTACACCAGGGGACAGCCTTGCAATAATCGCAAAAAGCAGATCAGCGCCGACCTTACAATGACAGCAAAATGTTGATTTTCTGCTGCCTACATTTTTCCCAAAATTACCATGATAAAACTATTTCTTGTGATTTCCTTTATCCTCAGCTATTTTTTGCGTTTAAATTGTGATATTCATATTTAATAATAAAACATAATGAATAAAGTAATCTCTTTGTGTTTTACAGATTCCAATATTACACTACTGGATCATTATGAAACCCACCAACCAGACGATGCCAGCGTTTTTCATCATTACTGGTATCTCTGATGTTCCTGAGTTCCAGGCGCCAATCTTCCTTCTAGTTCTTCTCATCTACCTAATCAGTCTTGGTGGTAACATGACCATTCTTGTACTTGTCTGCCTGGATCATCATCTTCACACACCCATGTACTTCTTCCTGGGGAACTTGTCCTTTCTGGACATGTCCTCGACCACTGTCACTCTACACAAGGTCCTCATTACCTTCATATCAGGTGATAAAACGGTTTCATTCATTGGTTGCATGACACAAATGTATTTTTTTGCATCCCTAACAAGTCAAGAGTTGCTTCTGTTGACGGCCATGAGTTATGATCGATACGTGGCCATCTGTCACCCCCTACGTTATCACGTCTTTATGAGGACTCGAGTCTGTGTTTCATTGACCATTTTCTGTTGGGTCTTTGGGTTTCTTCAAATTCTTCCTCCAGTTATTATTTTATCAGGATATTCTTGTTACATCTCTAATGAAGTCAATCATTTCTTCTGTGACATGGTACCTGTAATGAGACTTTCTTGTAGTGATACATCCATTTTGAAGCTCTTGACATTAACAGAAGGCCTCATCCTCGCAACCCTCTTGCCATTTCTCCTCACCTTCATCTCTTATGTCTTCATAATCATCACCATCTTGAAGATCTGTTCCAGTGCCGAAAGACGAAAAGCCTTTTTATCTTGTTCTGCACACCTCACGGTAGTCATACTTCTCTATGTTATTCTTGTCTGCCAATACATGACTCCATCATTAACCACTACAGCAGAGTATAGTAAACTTTTCTCTCTATTTAACACAGCAGCTGTGCCTGTACTAAACCCACTAATTTACAGCTTGAAAAACAAAGATGTGAAGGCTGCCTTAAGAAAAAGACTTAGATTATGTCAAGTGATTAGATAATAGATCAAAAATATCAAGAAAATATTCTAAATAAATAAATGTATATACTCAAAAAAAATTTGATTTAAAATAAAAAAGTTTATGGATGACTAAAATGAAATATAAATTATATTTACTATTATATAATACAATGTACTTTATGTGACACAGGCTGTTACATTGGAGAAACTGGCCAAAAAATGCATTTAAGGATGAATTTACACAGGCATTCAATAAGAAAACATAATGAAGACAGTTAGTGTAGCCCAGTAGGACACCATTTTAGCCAGAATGATCACTCCATCCAAAACTTAAAAGTCAAAATACTCAGAGGAGAGAGTGAGAGAGAAAGAAAGAGAGGGAAAGAGAGAGAGAAAGAAAGAGAGAGAAGGAAAGAGAGAAAGAGAGAGAAAGAAAGAGAGTGGGAAAGAGAAAGAGAGAGAGAGAGAGAAAGAGAGAGAAAGAAAGAGAGAGAGGGAAAGAGAGAGAAGGAAAGAGAGAGAAAGAAAGAGAGAGAGGGAAAGAGAGAGAAGGAAAGAGAGAAAGAGAGAGAAAAAGAAAAAAAAAGAGAGAGAGAGAGAGAGAGAAAGAGAGGGGGGGGAGAGAGAGAAAGAAAGAGAGAGAGGGAAAGAGAGAGAAGGAAAGAGAGAAAGAGAGAGAAAGATAGAGAGAGTGGGAAAGAGAAAGAGAGAGAGAGAAAGAGAGAGAAAGAAATGGAGGGAAAGAGAGAGAGAAAGAAAGAGAGAGGGAAAGAGAGAGAAAGAGAGGGGGGAAAGAAAGAGAAAGAAAGAGAGAAAGGGAAAGAGAGAAAGAGAGAGAGTAAGAGAGAAAGAAAGAAAGAAAGAAAGATAGAAAGAAAGAGAGGGAAAGAGAGATAGAAAGAAAGAGAGAGAGAGAAAGAGAAAGAAAGAAAGAAAGAGAGGGAAAGAG